>LXGT01000109.1:0-87823 GCA_001640655.1 Endoconidiophora laricicola | reverse complement strand
CCCCCGACGCATTCTGTTATCCAATCTTTCCTTACTACATTTAAATACTACTATATCAGCACGGATCACGATGGCGAGCAATAGAGAGCGTCGTGTAGGGAAAGAGCTTCGTGACATCATGGCCGACCGCGAAAACTCAGGTGTCTTTGCTGAGACCCTAAGTAATGCCAACCTCATGCACCTCCGCGGTTCTTTACCTGGCCCTCCAGATACACCGTACGCTGGCGGAACATACTGGGTCGATATCCAGATTCCAGATACCTATCCTTTCAAACCTCCCAGCATCAAGTTCACCACTCGCATGTGGCACCCGAATGTCAGCAGCGTAACAGTACGTCTACATCTTATCTCCAGAGTTTCTAACCATTAACGTGAGCTCCACGGCATGCCGATCTCCCCAGGTTGGGAATAATTCGGCAATGGCTGTCACACATTGTTTTCCTAAACAGGAATCATGATACTACAGCTTATCAGCCTCTTAGTTTCTACTCGTAAACTAACCCGGTCTTCGATGTAGGGTGCAATTTGTCTCGATATTTTGAGCACGTCATGGTCACCTGTCCAAAATATCAAATCGGCGCTCATGTCTTTGCGACTACTTCTCGAAGCGCCGAATCCGAAAGATCCCCAGGACGCCGAAGTATCTAAGATGATGCTCAATGAACCTGCTCGGTTTGCTGCTGTGGCTAACGAATGGGCAGTCAAGTATGCTGGAGCACCGCGCCAGGAAAAGTTACAGAACTACAGTGCATCCGAGGCACCTAAGGCCGCAATTGAGTAAGTTTTTGCGACTCTAACACAACGTCTCTCAGCCAAATCAAGAGTAGAGTAGCCATTACTAATGCAAACTCGTTTTTAGCTACGGTGGCTGGCACAAAGACCTTATTGAGCGATTCACTAGCATGGGATTTGCTGTCGAAGATGTTGTTGCTGCTTTCCGTCTCATAGGTATCGAACGAAACAACGGCGAATTTTACAATCTCGAGGAGGCTTATTACGGTGATATCATTGCTCAACTGTTAGGTGAGAACTAGGGGTTTCCAGCGTTATTATCCCTACACATTCATTAGTGTTTTTTTCTGGTCAGAAAAAAAATGATACAGGATGTCTGAAGTTTTGTTCTGCCACAGCATCTTTTTTTGGCTTTTGTTTGATTTACTTATCTTCATTCAGCGAAATATTCATATTTAAGCGGCGATGCAATGGTAAAAGCTTAGACATTTCGGTAGACATAGATTGTTTGGTCTTGCATTTTCGCTAGTGAATAAAGGAAAATGGTGCATAATGGTTGGACTAAGCTAGCCATTTGCAATAGTGGGGAACAGCGTAGTCTCAGGCACTGCATTCTTCGCCTAGGGTGCTTTTTTTCGATTTTTACAGCGGCCCTACACTGACAGGTGTTGTTCACCATCCTTTTCAATCCTGTTCGCGGAGGTTACACTCCAATGTAAGTGAAGCTCGGACTTACATCGCAGGAAAAAAGTTGCTGTACAAGAGATAGGAACGGGTCTAGCTCGGAGCTAGGAAACAAGATATCATTGGACTGGAAAGCATGCACACAGCACAAACATGAATACAATAATTGTTCAAAAAAAATTTAAAAGCAAAAACAGCATATCAGCAGTCATTCTATAGAGATTATTATAGAAGTAGTATATGTATTTATACAAGGCATGAAACCCAACCTATAACGCAACATGGGAAAATCATGAGCAGAACCCGGTGATATTCAGAAGTTTTGATGTCAATCTGAGAATAATAGAAAAAAAAGGAAAGCAAAAGGGCGGAAGCACTTAGACCTCTACGCAAGTTGAGCATATATGCATGGTGGAATCAGGCGTTATTGAAGACAGAGAAGTAGAGAGAGTATATCAAGAGAGGAAGATAGAGGAATATATGTGTTTGAGGGAATAATCGGTTACGACGGGGTGGTTGATTTACAGCAGGTCACGGCGAACAAACTCATCGTACAGAGCCTTACCCAGGCCAGCCGGCGAGGGCTCAACAATGACACCAGCAGCCTCCAGGGCCGAAATCTTGGAGTCAGCGCCACCCTTACCACCAGACACGATAGCACCAGCATGACCCATGCGGCGGCCGGGGGGGGCAGAGATGCCGGCAATGAAGGAGACAACAGGCTTGCCACCGTTGACAGTGTTGTTGGCCTTCAGAAACTCAGCGGCCTCCTCCTCAGCGGAGCCACCGATCTCACCGATCATAATGATACCATCAGTCTCCTTATCCTCAAGGAAGACCTTCAAGCAGTCAATGAAGTTGGTGCCAGAGAAGGGGTCACCACCGATACCGACGACCAAAGACTGGCCCAACCCAGCCTGGGTAGTCTGGTTGACGGCCTCGTAGGTCAGAGTACCGGAACGAGAAACGATACCGATGCGACCGCGCTTGTGGATGAAGCCGGGCATGATACCAATCTTGCACTGGCCAGGGGCGATGATACCGGGACAGTTAGGACCGACCAGACGGGTCTTATTCTGAGTCTTCAGCATGTCGGTGATGCGGACCATGTCTGCAAGGGTTGGTTGTATGTTAGTGCGGGCTCTCGGAGTTTCGAGAATTCGGAAGAAGGGAAGGATATATAAGGCAGAAGGACATACCATGCTGGGGGATACCCTCGGTGATGCAGACAACCAGGGGAATTTCGGCTTTCAGAGCCTCCTCGATACCAGCAGCGGCAACTGGGGGGCTATTCATATGATCATGTTAACAAATGGGCTGATCATTTAGTAGCAGATAGTAGTGGGGATGCTGTATCAACCCAAGTAACTAGAGCCGCAATCACAATTGTAGCCGAAGGGAGACTAAGTTCCTACGAGTTCCATTTTGATTTGCGCCGGAAAAATGGAGCTGCAAAACTTACGGGACGAAAATGGCCGAGGCAGTGGCGCCAGTGTGTTTAACACCCTCAGCGACGGTAGCGAAGACGGGGAGGTCCAAGTGAGTGCTGCCAGCCTTCTTTGGGTTGGTGCCACCAACAACCTTAGTGCCTGTTAGAAAGCAAAGTCAGTTGGCATAAGCTTAGATGTGTAACAGAAATTACGCAGGCCTGATTATAACTATAAAAAGCTAGGAAAGTCGAATTTGTATATGGGTGAAAGGATCGTAGGTAGTTCGCCCGAAGAATCATGACTGAAGAGGGGAATTCGTACCGTACTCGATCGCCTGCTGGGCGTGGAAACTATATACCGAAAGGATGATATATTAGCTAAGAAATCATCGGTGACGGATGGCTCGGGTGTGGAGGGAGAGCGGCCGGAGGTATGGAAGTTCGGCAGCAGGACGGGGCCAGGCTGTTAGCGTGAGACGTGACGTGACACGAAAAAAAACCAGCCAGCTTAACAAGCTAGAAACAGCATTGGAACCGGCGTCACTGAAAGCTCAAACCTCATCATGATGGATTCATGGGCAGAGAGACGAGTAAAAGGGTGTTTAACGAGGTAGACTCACGTTCCCTGCTTTCCAGTGAAGCCCTGGAACAGAACCTTGGTGTTGGAGTTGATGCGCAGGTTCTTGATGGTCTCGGCGTAGGGGTTGGAAGCCGAGCTGTAGTTGCGGGCAGCCTGGCGCATGGCTGAGCCAACGGGTCTTAGAGCGGAAGACATGATGTCGAGTTGGCGACAAGAGGTGAAAAGAAAGGTGATGTGTTAGGAAAGAAGGAATCAATTGATGTAGAGAGTGCAAGACAATTGAAAACCAGGAAGATTGCGAAGATGAATCGAAGAGTCTTGGAGAAGCTAAGGTGAAAAGAAGAAAAAAAAGAGAAAAAAGGAAAAGAAAAGAAATCAAGGAAGGAAGAAGAAGCGGAGAAACGAAGTAGGAAGGAACGAAAAGCGAGAAAGGACAGGAAGACTGCTAGAGTCTGCAACTACACAGACAGAAGGAACAGGCCACCACCAGTTAGTAGGAGACAAACCGCCGTGAACAGACAATTTGCTAATGCTATTGTTGACTGTGAAGAATTTCTTAGTTGATTGATCTATATTGCTCGGTGCACTATCCCAAACATTGCGGTGCGGTTTGCGATCTACGAAGCTTTCATTACCCGAGTTTTCGCCATGCAAGCAATGCCATAGAAGCAAGCTTGCCGTGAAAATCGCTACCGTCGTGCAGCCAAAAAGGCAACAGGGAAGCAAGCCGTGGCCAGAGCCGAAAGCCTTTTTTGCGATGAATGCCGGCGGCTACAGCTGCCCAGTCTGTACAGTCTTGACATGTATTATCGTGCTACTGACTACTACCAATTCAACATTTGATCCTATTGAAAAGAATATATTGCAAAGCAGAAAGACATCCGCCCGAGTCAGTCGTCCATCGAGGGCGGTATTCAGGGGGGCTCCAGCTGGACCACAGTGGGTGTCCGCTAGCTCTGCACCCTGGAGCCACCAATAAAAACCGCCGCGTCGCGGATTTTCCCGACCGACGAGAAGGCCACCGAGAGAGGGAACGCAAGCTTCGATATGGATGCTTCTAATAAGGCCGGAAAGGTGGGCTAAAGGATCGGTCGCGCGGGTCTTGTCGAGGCTCAGCACCCTTGCTGAAGCCGGTCGACACCTTATAAGCCGTTATCATGTGCTTCGTCACGTGCAAGAAACCACCGCCCCGCTAACGAAAAAAAATCACATCTGATCGACCGTTGAAAGCTTATCGATATGTATATTTCAGCATGCCCCGCCACGAGTTGTGTTAGCAGGGAATCGAAGCTACATTGAATAAATTACATCTTCAACACCGTCCATACCTTGACATCTACGAACACATTAGATATTTGTTCAACATAATGGCGACAACAGCATCAACGACGACCTCGCGCAAGCAAAAAGCCGATCTTGCTCCAGAAAATGAGCGCTTCCTGCGATGTTGTGCTGACATCGCTTCAGCGCTGATTGAAGATCGTGAGACAGCTGCCAAAAAGTCTGGCGCACCGCGACGTGATGTGAATCTCAATAGCTTACGGACAAAGCTTGCGAAAAAGCACAAATTGCACAATATCCCTCCCTTAACAGCAATTATTGCTGCTATTCCAGAACATTATAAGAAATATATCTTACCAAAGCTCATTGCTAAGCCAATTCGTGAGTCCAACTATCTTGCGCCGTGATCCCAGACTATGATAATGATATCATGATACATCAAGTGCTCACAAAAGTAATACAGGCACCTCATCAGGTATTGCTGTCGTTGCTGTCATGTGTAAGCCACACAGATGTCCCCACATTGCTTACACAGGCAACATCTGCGTCTACTGCCCCGGTGGCCCAGACTCCGACTTTGAATACAGCACACAATCCTATACTGGATACGAACCAACATCTATGCGCGCCATTCGCGCCCGTTACGATCCATTTGAGCAAGCCCGCGGTCGTGTTGATCAGATCAAGTCTTTAGGTCATTCAGTCGACAAAGTTGAGTATATTATCATGGGTGGTACATTCATGTCACTTTCGCCTATTTACCGTGAAGAGTTCATCGCCCAACTACACAACGCCCTCAGCGGATATCAAACAAGCAGTGTTGACGAAGCTGTTGAGGCCGGTGAGATGAGCAACATCAAGTGCGTTGGAATTACCATTGAGACCAGACCCGATTACTGCTTGCAGCCACATCTTTCGGATATGCTTCGCTATGGATGCACACGACTCGAAATCGGCGTCCAATCTCTCTACGAAGATGTCGCACGCGACACAAACCGAGGACATACTGTTGCATCTGTTGCAGAGACTTTCTGTCTTGCTAAAGATGCAGGCTACAAGGTTGTTAGTCACATGATGCCTGATTTACCAAACGTAGGAATGGAACGTGATATCTTTCAGTTCCAGGAATACTTTGAGAATCCGGCTTTCCGCACGGATGGCCTCAAGATCTATCCCACTTTGGTCATTCGTGGTACTGGTTTGTACGAGTTGTGGCGTACTGGACGTTATCAAAATTATACCCCCAATGGCCTAATTGATCTTGTTGCGCGCATCATGGCTCTAATACCTCCATGGACTCGTATCTACCGTGTTCAGCGCGACATCCCAATGCCTCTTGTGACATCTGGTGTTGAAAATGGCAACTTACGCGAGCTAGCACTGGCCCGCATGAAGGATTTCGGTACTACCTGTCGCGATGTTCGCACTCGTGAAGTTGGTATCAACGAAGTCAAGCACAAGATTCGGCCCAACCAGATTGAATTAGTACGACGTGACTACTACGCCAATGGCGGTTGGGAGACATTCTTAGCTTACGAAGATCCACGCCAAGACATCCTCGTCGCCCTACTCCGTCTACGCAAGTGCACAACGAAGTACACATTTCGGCCAGAGCTAACGGGACAACGAACGAGTCTTGTACGTGAGCTTCACGTGTACGGTACGGCAGTGCCAGTGCATGCTCGCGACCCAAAGAAATTCCAGCACCAAGGTTTTGGTACGCTTCTCATGGAAGAAGCCGAGCGCATTGCGCGTGAAGAGCACGGGAGTCGTAAGATCAGTGTTATTTCAGGTGTCGGAGTTCGTAGTTACTATGCGAAGCTTGGATACTGGCTAGATGGCACCTACATGAGCAAAAATCTAGACGAAGATCAGAGTGATGCTTATGATGATGACGATTATTAGTACCTTGCGTGGTTTATACAATTTTTTTATCATTGCTCGTCTGTGGCTGAATATTTGATACATAAAAGGCATTCCAACTAAATCTGCTAACAGATTAGTAAAAAAAAATCTAGAGCTACGGAGATTAGCTAGCTAGGCGAGTCCTGGCCCACTATAAACACAAAGCAAACAGAAAGCAAACGCCAAAGTTGAGCCCCGCCGAAGCAGGATATAGGTGGTGATTTGGCCGAACCAGCATCGGTATGCGGTCCCTCCGATACATTATACCATCGGTATCCTACAGACGTAGGATACATAAGTTATTATTTGAAAGTTTGCCCAGGCCGGTCGTTCACTTCTTTTTTCTCTGAGTTATCTTCTATACTTGCGGCTTAACACGCCCATTGCTCAAACATATTGCCACATTCAAGGCTCAAAACAAGAAAATATAAAGAGGTCAAACAATATTCACTCACAATGCACTATAAGGCAATACTGAGAAACAAAGATAAATCAATTCTTCACAATTTTCCTCTACCCTCATGCTTCCATAGAAGCGCCTGTAATCGAGTGATAAGTTAGTTACCGCTACATGAAAGGTACTTGCTGCATATAGCAAAGATGCAGTGACAATGGAGGCACTGCCCGAGCCAACGACAGCGGAAAAAATTTTGAGGCCAGTCATTTAGATAACTACTTGTTCTAGGTTTTAGAGTTTTGAGTTTCCTTTGGGGGACCTTATATCGATTTTCTTTCTCTGACAGTCACGTTGATCTTGGTACGTTTTACCGGAGGATACTTCATAGTTGACTATACATATCTTCATGGGCACACTTACATGCAGTAAGCACTTTTTTTGGAATGTAAATGTACACAGTATCAGCTTAGTACTTGATTACAGACAAGGAGTTGTCCGGCTACTTCAATGAAATCCTGAAGGTATCACGATGAAGCATTCATGAAAAGACAATGGTTACGATGGAAAATTGATCATTAACAAGAGTTGTTTTATGACGCAATAAGTCTAACCTGCGTCGTTCACGGGACTGCGGAATAAAGTTTAAGTTAAGATATAAAGACGCTTCAGGGCCATATCCTGACATGGAAGGGTTCACCAATAAAAATTAGTTGATGAAAGGCACGAAGCAAAATCAGGACTAGTTATAATCCTCCAAAAATTTAAAAAAAAAAAAATATAAATAAATAGTTTGCATTTAGGTACGATGCAACTCTTCCAAAAAAATCAACCTGAGCAAAATAAGCAAAAGCTACGGCCTTTTCGGCGAGCTGTTATGAAACGAACCAAATATGATGATGCCAACATGTCCGCCCAGTGTGCAGGACGGCCCTTAAGCTAAGAATAAAAAAGAATAGAGAAAAAGAATAGAAGACAAAGGAAAATGATACTAAGCACTAGTTAAACCCCAAATTCATGGCGTTTACAGCAGGATAGCCAGAGAGCCAATAGCAGCGGAGAACACAACAAAGGCTCCAGCGAACATGTTGCTAGCGTCGCTAGTAGTGCTACTAGTAGTGCTCTTGCTGGAGCTAGAAGTAGAGGCAGGCGAAGACTTGGCAGCAGCTTCGTTGACAGTCTGTGCAGCAGACAGGCGAGACTTGCAGTCAGACGAAGTGGCGCTAGGCTTCATGGTCTTGGCACTGCCATCAAAGTCGCACGCGGTAGAGGCCTTGTTCTGGGCTGTGTAGTACTCGTTCAGGACGAAACCAAGCTTCTGCTTGGGAGTGCACATCGAGTAGGCGCCGTAGATACCAGTAGTGGCGTTCGTATTGATACCAACGCAAGAGTCAGGGGAGTTGCCGCAGATGAAGCCAAAGATATCACCGAAGTTCTCTTCATCAAGGCTATCAGCAGGGCCGCAGGACAAGCTAGCCTCCATGCAGTCGCAGGTGGAGCTGTCGGGGGTAGGAGGCAGTTGATCACCGTTGACCTTCCAGACATTGGAAATACCAGGGCAAGACTGAGCAGAGTTCGAGGGGCTGTAGCTATCAGAAGAAACACCAGTGGGGGTGGCAGCCAAAACAGCAGTGGCAAGCTTCTCGAAGTTTTTCATGGTAGAAGCCTTACCATCTTTGACCTCAACCAGACCGTAATCGTTAGCCTCCTGGAAGTACATGTAAACAATACCACCAGAGAAAACTTCGGTCATCTCGGACTCATACAGAGCAGTGGTCTCCTGCCAGATACGGCCATCAGCTCCACCTTTAGCCTCGTTACAACCGTACTCGGCGAAGAACACAGGAACGGAGTAGTTCTTGAAGAATTCGATCTGAGTATCATAACCAGATTTCTGTAGGGATGATTCACCGCACCATGAGTAGATGTTGTAACCCCAGAAGTCAATAGCATCCTCAGTAGGGCCACAGTTGAAGTAGTGAGCGATGTCGACACGGACTTTTGGATCATCGTTGGCGGCGTATCCTACAAAGGTCTTGTATCCCTTCTCCTTGATGTGAGCCTTAGTGTCACGAACAGCAGCCTTGACGAAGGCAGAAGCGCCAGTGTTGGTGTCATCATTTGTGACTTCGTTACCGGCAAAGAAGCCGATGACGTTGTCATACTGAGATAGCTCGTCAACGACATCATAGTAACGGGTAGCCAGCTCCGTGTTCCACAGGGGGTCTTCGCGGTTGATGGATAAAGCGGGCTCTGACAGATCAGAGATGACGTAGATGTTGTTGTCAGCCAGCAACTTCATGCAAGCGGAGTGGTCGGCAGTAGGGTCGATAGCATAGGTACGGATAGAGTTGGTACCAGCCTTAGCCATGATCTCGATATCACGCTTGCACGTCTCCTCGTTGGCCAAGGGGTCGATATAGGTGGTGGCGTTAGAACCAGAGCCGGAAGAGCCAACCTCTTGTTGATAGGCAATACCCTTCATGAAGAACTGGGTACCGTTCTCGAAGAAGAACTTGCTACCCTATAATGAACAAAATGTATTAGTGTGAGATTGCATAAGTTAGATTAACAGCGAGGATAGTGAGCATACCTTGATTGTCACGCGCTCAATGGCAGCAGCTTGGCCAGCCATTACGATACCGGCGGCCAGAGCCGATTTGAGTGTCATTTGCATTTTGAATATGTGTGATATAGATGTGTGATGAAAATGATGAAATGGAAAAAAAAGAAAAGAATAAGCCAGACTATGGAAGCGAGACGAATGGCTTTTTGTATGTCGAAGCTGGGCAGGAAAGGATGGGCAAAAGGTGCAGCCGGGATATTATGGAAAGACGTTGAACAATGCCGCACAAGAATGCCAAAGAAAAAAAGGAGTGTATGAAGATCAAACGAGAGGCTAGTCGGTCCTCCGTTATGACGAGGGATACCGAGCAAATATGTTTTTTTAGATGGGTAGACCCAAGAAAATAATTGTGTAAAGAGAGTGACGAAGAGATAGGACCAGAAGGGTAAGAAAGAAAAGAAAAGAAAAAGAAAGAGAGTATAGGGAGAGGAATATGGAAGAATGCTTCTCAAATATATCGCAAAGAAATAATAAATAAGCATAACAACATTGGAAGAGGCAGAGCAACTACTTCAGCTTCACTGCAATTTTAAGTTCTCTTAATTTCGCTGGGCTTTTGGTTAACGACAAAAAGGAACAAAAAACTGCAGCAATAGCATGATGGGGTGTGTAAATAACAGCAAGTGTGTGTGTGTGTATCACATAATCAAAGGACGGAGCACAAGCCCACAAGATTGAAGCACCAGCCAATAAATGCACACTCATCAACTCATACTTCTTGACTACCACTAATTACTACTAGTAACTCTACATACGGGCTTCATTTACAAGCGGCCTTCCATTGAGCCAGGCGGGGGGTTCCAAGCCCATCCTGAGCATAGTAAGTCTTAGGGAGTCAGTCTCAGGGCATAACTCTAGTGTAATCACTATCCATTTTGATTGCATTCCTTCCTTGGTGATGTAGATGTTAATTTTGTTTCCTAGATCAACGGGTCAGTCAAGCAGCGCTTTTCCATCCATGCTTTGCTTTACTCGTTATTATCCCGTGCCAGCGACTTGACACCACGTCCAAACGACTCTAGACGCAACAGATCACAAGGAAGATACTCTAGCGCCCAGTGCTTCCTATGTCGGGAAACTATGTGATATCTTCACTTAGAGGGAGACGGAGCGTTGGCCAAGATCAATGCCGAGCCCGGCGCAGCAAGACGCTTCCTTGCTAAAAACACTCCATCCAGCCGGAATGACTGGCGGTGGCGGTAGCGCTCTTTTCAATTGATAAAGAGAGAGGAGGGGGAAGCCTCACAACGTGCCCAGTAAGTTTACAACTACTAGTGCATAGTAAAGACGCTTGCTTGTCTGGGGCCTCCGCTTAGCACGCGTGCTTCAAACTCTTTGGGCACGAGTTTATTCAAGTCGATCCAGCCTCAAAGCGCAACATCAATGAATAAGAGTGAAGAAAGAAATCGATTTGCTCCAAGCCTAATTTCAAGCAGTACAGCGGTAACTAGGAACCCCGTCTAGGCCCATCCAGAAAGTCGTATTAATTCGGAATTGCACTAGATTCGCATTATATAAATGTAACAGTCAAAGGTCTTGGCAGGAGAAGCGAACGCGAGAAACGCCAGAAATAAGAACAATATGCACCAGTCCATAAGTCAATCCTTGATGACACCACAAAGTAATCATAATCCAGAACAACGATACCCTACCAAATAGTTACTACTAGTGCTACTACGACTTGTTTCCAGGCGATAGTGTTCTAGTCTGCTGTTACTAGTGGTACTCCGTACTAGCATTCTTATTAAGATTCTTCCTCCAGGGCATATCTAGAATGCTATAGAGGAATATGATAAAATTTCCGTTCTTGGCGGCTTCACGGCTTCATACTAAGGCAGTGGCTATATTCACTCTATCTTGGCAGATTCTAGGAATGGCGTCAAATTACAATAAGTGGATTTCGATGTCACCCGTAGTACTACTAGCCTACCAATCGCTGAGGAGATTTGTCCTGATATTATCTCTGTCTTTCTAATCTTCTCCCTCTATATATTAGTACTACTAGTTCTGTACTTTATTATAGCGTGGTGTCGCCGGCGGAGGACAAACCACATAGTCCAAGCGAGCAAATCTAAGCACCCAGTTCGCTGTCAGTTAGTAAGGTACGGCATTATCGCGGGCAAGGTTGGCTTTGTTTACAAGCCAGCCAATGTCAAGAACGAATTATAATTGAATCACCGTTCGAGCCACCCGGTAAGTCCCTACAAACACGAACTTTGAGGCTTTGATTGATTCTATGCGATCTTAGCGGGTAATAGCAAAAGCGACAGAAGCCAGCTTTTTCTCTTTAAACTCATCACTCGATCAGAAGCTAACTATGACGAGACAAGCCAGCTTCTTGCCTCTGCTGGGATGTCGATGTTTAAGTTCGCTAAATATGAATCCATGGCTGCTGCGCTAGTAGTAAGATAGGAGAGCAGAGTTGTACCCCTAGCTAGTGTTGCATTACATCCAACCATAGCAGAAAACACAGGGAGAAGGATCCAGGGACTACTAGCTCAGTAGACAAACCAGGTCTACTTCATAGTTTAAAGTTATGCTTCTTTTTGCCTTTTTATGTAGCTTTGTTTTGATATTTATTTGTTTTTAATCATTCACCTTACTAATTATCTAGAAATATGAAAATATCGGCTTTGTTTGTTGTTTGTTCGAAAAGATAGAACATCAGCAAGTTGGGGGGAAGAGCTTCCAGAGCCCCTGTCCGAAGAGTTCACGGCGTCAATCACTTGCTGAAGGGTAGACAAAGCCAAATGGAAGGTTATTTTTTTTTACTGTTCCTGTTGCTTGCATCTAGGCGATCGTAGTTCACCTTCAGATGGCATATCAGCAATAAGCGGCTGTTGACAACGTGAATATATATAAAGTTGCTGATGTTTGAGATGACTGAGCTTAATTCATTTTTGGAACAAGTTATTTCCCACAGCACCCTTTATTAAGTATTTAGTCTCGTTTCATATTGTCGTATAATACATAAAAATAAAAAGAGAATTATAGAACAACCACCAAGCACATCTTTCTTTATATACTACTAGTACTAGTACTAGTAGTCCAATGAAAGCCGGGACACCACCAACTAACAGACGACAGCCACAAAGGAAGATAGAAAAGGTGCTCAACCCCATTTTTATCAATAATCTGTTTCGGTTTCTAGAACTATGAAGATACTGGCACCCTAAACTTGGGCTGATGGTTTTTTTTTTTTAGTTTCAAGCTGTAATTCCAGTCTTTAAGATTGCCCCTCATGGCCTTGGCAGTTCTGCGTTATCACGATCAAAGCCTTCTTGCTATCTCTTCATTTCAAGTTATAGACGCCCCCTTCCCCCTTCTCGCCACATTTACTCTTTGAAAGGACTCATCGTTTCAAGTTTTCATTGGAACGTTTATGGCCGATCAATACTAACTTGCTCTCCCATGTAATCTCCTGCTTCGGCACCAACCCCTTCTGATTCTTCCATTCTTCCCCGTGATCTCCTCGTGGTGGAACACTTACAGTATTTTTCTAGAAAGTTTGGTTCTTGCTCTTACTATTGTACTAGTAGTAAGGTAAGCGCGTCATAGTTAAGATAAACCTAAAAATTAGAAAAGGTACTAGTAGTAGTAGTAGTAGTATGAGAAAAGGACGCTGTGCTGTGTGCTTCTTTTCCCTTCTCTGTTAGATCATGAAATGTAGACAGTCATAGCATCACAAGATCGGCACTGCAAAGGGGGAAAAAAGAAAATGAAAAAAAAGGGAAGAACGAACGAAAAGCTACTGGAAACAACTTACCAGAACACCACTATACCGCATCAAATTTTGGATGGAAGCACGCTTAATCTAACAAAAAAAAGAGGAATAGGACGCTGCTCCTTAGCATACTACTATCACCTCTCCACCAGCCACAAGCCCTCACTCATAGTTCCAGTGTAGTAATATATCTTTGAGGGTGTGTTGCGAGTGATCAAGCATGGCAGCTTTTCCGGCATGTGCTCCTCCCTCCTTCTAGCTGATCAAATTAGAAAGGAAAGCTACTTTAGCACTTCGTTCTCCACTTACTATGTATAAAGCCTTAGGAGCTTCTTGCACTAAAAACTACGAAATTAAAGCTTGCGCCTTGGCACAAAGCATAAGCCACTCTCTTCCCATGTCTCGTCAACACGATAGTCGCAGTGCTAACTGGCCAATAACATTGTAGAAACCGATTTGGCTGCTATTACTATTCATACGTCGTTTTTCTTTAAACACCAAACTTTACTGCTTCAAGATGCCAACCGAAAAAGAGGGACCTAGGACTCTTAACTTTAGCCACAGTAACTTAGCTGCTATCTGTCATTAGCCTTGCTTTACAGCTGTGAACTACATATTTAGTAAATTTGTACCCGGTTTTTTTATCACTTACATATTGTAGTTAACAGACTTGACATCTACTGTGTTGTTCAAAAATCCGTTTGCTATCAAATTCCGACATGCTACCAGCATCCTGCTAGATCATGTATCGTATCTGGGCCTCTTTATTATGCAGCTTTGAATACTCTACCCCTTCAGTGTCCAAGTCTCTAGGGTCATAGTCATCATCGGCTCTTGAACTAGCGCATGCGTAACAGTAGGCCCCCGAAGACGGCATAAATAATGAAACATCGGAGCTAAGGCCTTCAGTTATGCGATGTGGATTCCGCGGAGGCTCTGTGCCTGGATTATACTCCGTAGCAGCCACCCAAAGCACATGTGTCTCTTTGTATATCATCAATAGTAGCACTGACAGTAGCCAGCAACGGTAACAGCTTGATTAGGTCGTAGAGCCTCCTCGGCCTCAGCGGACTCGAAACCGCTCAGTATCAAGTTCCGTATGTCCCGATGTAGTGTCAAAGGATCGGCATCAGGCCACCACCAGAAGCGATTCAAGACAGCGACCAGCTAACTTCGGGAATAATGGTAGTGCCATATTATTACTGAGTAGTACGTTGCACTTCCATATAGATGTCTAGTCATAGCTAATATCTAACTGAATATTGAGAAAAAAGTTTGTCCATGTAAAGCTGTCGACGCTGCTGCGGGCTTTTTGATAGGACGCTTACTGTTACTAAGAACTTGGTGTAGAGTTCCTCTCTCAAACAATCCTTTTGATAGGCCAGGTTGTAAGAACAGCACGAAATTCGCTCCAGAAAGGTGCTTGTAAAATAGTGACTACTACTACATAGTCTCCGACGACAGTCACATTGGCATACCGTGCTGAATTCAAACTCAAGGGATAGAATGACTGACAGGTGATGTGATTGGGTTGACTCAAGCCGCAAGATGATGGCTCACAAAGAAAAGTAATTATAAAGTTAAAACTGAAAAAGTCACCAAGTAGAATGATACGTGCGCCATAGCAACAGCACGCTCTAAGTAATCAGCCTGTCGCTCACGCCGTACAACACACAAGCACCCCCGTAGCGTAAACAGACCAAAGCCTTTCCTTAAGATCATTTTCATATGCCATCAGACAAACTAACCTTCCCCATAAGGTTCCCGATTGATCAATTAAGCAACCTGGCGTCGTTTGATTGCGTAGCAATATAGGTAGACGTTATATACACACACGATCAATACTTTAAGCTTGAATACCAAATTTAAAACATACAGTATTTGATGCATTTTCCTTATATCCGAGATCGCATATCCCATATTGTTTGTAAAATGATGATTATGAGTTATATATTACAGTGGCATTTCTGAAAGTAAAGGGTTCAAATAATTTGTGGTAATATAGATATTGACATCCATGTAGGTAGTTAACAGTAGTTGTATCGGTAACTATTATTAGGGTTGAATGTATTTATATCTTTCTCTGGAGAAAAAGCTTGACTTATAACTAGAGAGTTTAAAGCTTCATGCATTTACAATGATAAAGGCAGAATATATGTAACATCAATCAATCAATGCACAAGACATGTATGCTTACATACTCGCAACGGCCATCATTGGACTCGAAAACTAGATGCTAACTCGATTACAATTGATTTTAGTAATCTTGGTACTTTGACCGTAAGAAAAATATATGCTATTCCTGCTGCGTATACACGGCCTTTCTTATCGCATTCCCAACATTGCAGTACACATTGATCGCAAAACAGCCTATCTAAGATACAAACACAAGATAATATTCAGATTACAATGAAAACAGCACTTGCTGTGCTCTAAATTAGCGCTTTCGAATAATATGAGGACCGTCTAAATCAGAGGTGAAAGGGTCGTGATATAATTGCAGATGTAAAAAATGTGACCATCTAGGAGCCGATAGCGTTACCATCTGGCCAAAGCTGGTGCTATAGGCACTACCGACCACATTGTAGATAGTGGTCTGTAGCTTACAGATATGACCATACTTATAGCTACTAAATCAGTATGCAAGTAGCAGTACTGTTAAATTCATCTCTTATATGAGGCCTTTCGGGAACAGGTACGATTGATGAGCTTTGAAGCTGTAAACAGCGCGCTAGCATACGGCCACATAGAGAAATCACTTCGTTGGACTTAGGTAACTTAGACGTTCTAAAATCTGAATAAGATTGAAATAAAAGAAAAGGCGGTTTTGTGTCGGACACAAAGCAATATAGTTGACCAATATGAGATGATAGTACTGTGAGCACACATACAGTAGGAATAGCATCTCTTTAAAGAAATAATAATATCTACTGTGACACGAAGATACCAAGACAAATCATATAAGTCGCGTTATCCCTTCAGACCGAAAGCAGTACAATGCTGATTCGAGATATATGCCCTACAACCTTGATATGATCGAATTGAGATACGTCAGGATGACCGATCTTGATCGTTATTACATAAAATGTATAGAGAAATTTCTATAAAACCTGAAAAATAAAAACTTCTCTTCTAAAAACATGAGTTATATTTATTACACCAAAAAAAAAACCAATTATACTATGCTGTGTAACACGGAAATAGAACCTTGGTTATAAACCCTTCCAAATATGACCCTCGATAAGAACCCAGTTCACCCCCAAACCATTTCCGTAAAGCGCCCCTAATGATCTATTATATATAAACAGTGAGTAGTATTACACAATCCAAAAGACTCTAAGCTCACGCTCTCTTTTAGCAAACAAGTGTGTGATAGAGACAGAGAAGGTGGCACATCAGTGCTAGCTGTATGCTTGCCTACACATCTAAAGAGGCCAAGAGGCAGGCGAGCTGCTCGGCGAAGCACCTTGCGGCTGTTGAACACCGTGTATACCATGATACCGCAGTGGATGGCCTACAGGGCCTTCGGTGATACGATCTAGCAAATTCGCCCGGCCCGCAAACCGTGATTTGTACGGGCTGTGGAACTCGGCAGGAGCTGGTGGAGTTGGAATTGGAGGAATATCCATGTGCTGACTTCCAGAATCTACGCCGGGTAAACTGCTCGACGGACGCACTTTGACAGAATCTGCCGAAGATCCAACGGTAACATTGGAGTAACGGGAAGAGTTCTCGCCAACTACACTGCTATTATATATGCTGCTTCTTGCATCAAGGATTTGACTAGGTAGCGGGGGAGGGCTGAGTGGCGAGGTGAAGTCCATGGAAGAGCTGCCAACTGAACGTGTCGAATTGACTGATTGGCGCCAGCCTAGAGAGGCTGCTGTAGAGCGACGTTTGCTACTCTTGCTACGGACAGAGACGGCAGAGCTTCTGGGAGGACTGACGGAGCGAATACTACCATCAAACATGTTTCTCATCGACTGACGCAGAGACTTCCGACTGATGGAGTGACGCAGCGATATACTGAAGCGCTGCGATGCGATGGTAGTAGGGTTTGGCGCAGCAAAGGTCGTGCGGTAGTTCCAGTCTGGTAGGCTAGTACTAGTAGGGGCACTAGCATCATGCTTTTCAAGATCGATATTGGCAATATCACGAGAGCCTGGGCTACGGTGATTACCTGCCGGAGTGACAGTCTCGAACATCTTAGCGGCGAAATCACGAGCGGATGCAGATAGGTTACGGGCGTGGGTTGCTGAGGGAGCTTTATGGTTATGTGCATTGCGGAGACTGGTGGACGACATGGATCCGGGCCACGCGTTCTGTCCAATCACACGCTTCTTGCGGCGCCAGATGAAATATACAATTACACCGACAAGAGCAACACTGACTAATTTAATTGTTAGTAGTTGAGAAAGGGAAAAAAAAGTTGATATCGAATGACGGTTGATCGACAGTTGACTTACATATGCAGATAAGGGCGATCCCAACTCGTAGACCATTGCTGATACCAGTGCCCTCTTCATTGTTAGTATGAGGATGCGAAACCATTGTAGAAGTTGAAGTAGCGATAGTGCCTTGGGAAAGAGAGGCCCCACTCTCGAAGAAGGCAATGCCGTTGGGATTGGTGCTTTGCGAAACAGTTGAAGAGAGAGTAGAGGTGGCGGGGTTGCTTGTAAATGAAGTGTTAGAGCTGGAAGATGTAGAAGTTGCTGAGGAATCCGATGCTGTGATGAGGGCAGAAAAGTCTGTATTTCTAGTTCCAGAGCCACGTTCGCCAGTATCAGTCGTGAAGCCCGAGAAAACAGTGACAAACTGGCCTACAGCAACACTGGACGTAGTGGCAGCTGTAGCTGAGGCTACAGAAGATATAGTCGTGGAGACAAAAGCTTCAGTACTAGTTTTTGAAAAGGATAAAGTAGCGACAGAAGAAGATTTAGCAGTGACTGTAGTGCTAATAACACTAGACTCCGAGTTAAATTCGTCGGAGTTAACTGCGTTCTGGGAATTTGAAGGAGCTATAGAAGTGGAAGCAGTAAAAGTCGACGTCGTGGTAGAGGCCTGCTCTGCGAAGCTAGTAAATACTATGGCCGTCGATGTCTTGTTGACCGTGGACGTGATTTGATGTGATGAGTTGGCGGTTGTAGGGGCTTCTACCGTAGACTGACTAGTAGAAGTGATGATAGTAGTACTGTCGGACGAAGTGACAATAGGCGAGGGTGAAGACGCCACAGCAGTGCTCGTAGAGTTAGATATATCAAGGCGATCGCCGTCTGCAGAAGGATCATCCCTTTTGATAAGAATATCTTCGAAGACAGGCAAGTACATTGCTTAGGGTAAAACCCCAATTAATGAAAGAAAGAGTTAAAGTTGAGATGTACGAGCTGGATTTCGAAAGTTGGAGATTGGTTGACGTCAGTAAGGAACCGCCGGGGTTGATATCGTATCGTTCTTTTTAGATAGAGAGCAGAGTAATAAAGCGTGTGATATAAGGAGCGAAAGAATAGAAACGAAGAAGATTATGGCCCAGCCAAAGAAATAAACTTGGTGCTTGAAAGATCGCCAATAACGACTAACAGGCTATCATAGCAGCTTCTATAGAAACAAGGAAATAAAAAGGCTCAGTAACCTAAGAGCATGGAGAACAAACAACGAAATTTCGTTGACTAAGCTGCAAAAGAAAATGATACCAGCAGCGGGGCCAGCGCTGGATGATCGTCTTGGGTGAACAAACTCGATTCAAGAAAGGAAATGCCCTTTTTGGTACTCTCGGGAAAGTGAACGTGATCGTCAAACGTGAAGAAACTCTCGAAACTAGTCGGAGATGCGAGGCGCCGGAAGTAGTATGTAGGAGATAGTCACGATATAGCAACAAATTCTCCGCGAGTCAGTATCAAGGGCCGAGAGAAATGCTAAGCAAATATTGAAACAAGAGAGCAAGTATAAGATGGGGAAAAAACACAGAGATGGCAATGCGAAGATATCAACTTCACAAATTTGAATGCAAAAGCTTATGTTCCGTTCATCTCACTCACACGCACAGCGGTGATTAAAAGAAATAGAAGGATAGAAGAACAGGAGTACAAGAAAAATATGGTATTTAGTCTTCTAGAAGACTGTACGCAAAGAGACTCAATAAATCCGCAAAATGCCGCGAAATAACCAGGACGCCTGTCAAAACGCATATTCAGATATGGAACATATATGGATGCTTTGCGTGTGCCTGCCCCGTGCAGCGTCATAGCAGGAAGCAACCATATGTCGTCGTTGATCGACTAGCTGGAAAGCTGCGCTTAAAAGTGAGGGGAAGAGGGCCGTGCTATCAAAGGGCTTGTCTAAGTCCCATGAAAAAATTCAGTACTACTGAGGCTGGTACAAAATAAGCTACTAGGTCGACAGGCTAACCTTGAAGCCTCTAGCCAACTCAGACGAGTAACTTAGTGGTGTGTTACTCTGAAGAAGGGTATTTCCCAAGGATGGAGAATTTTCATCTGCGGATGCTAGCAAGGTAGCCAGCTGGTGGTTTATAGTGTCAGCTTTGCTGTAGTGTCGCAACATATAGCGTCTTTGAGCTAAAGAAAGGTCACAATGGAAGCATCTGGGGAGAGCTCCCCGGAACAGGGATAAGAAGATCTCCAAACGACCGATTCGTTGTCGTAGCTTCAATCACCGTGTTGTCGATCATAGGTGTCCTGAGCTTCCTTGGTACAAGAATAGGACACTTTCTCTAGAGTCAGCGCCCGCAGGCTGGCTCTCGGCCATATGATGTCTCTTCTGAGTCAACTGCTGCCTCGCTTCTTGCCTAGCACATGCTAAAAGAAAGGAGTATATATATGAAAGATCGCTAGTAACCTATTGACTATACCCGTTGTTGTCAGTATAAAGTAACTGGTAACAAACGAGTAGGAGCCGAAAAAAATTGTTGTCATTGTTATTATTTGTATTTACCAATGCCTGGTAAAGTTACCGCTTCGGATACAGTGGCAGTTGGAGCCCGAAATAATAACGGCTGTAAGTCTGAAAGTAGACAAAAAAGTAGACAAAATGGGGAACCTGCGTTTCAATGAACCAGTGGAACTCTAAAACACTCTGAAACTGAACATATATAGACATGGGGTATCTCTTCTGAATTTTAGTCCACTTTGAAGGCAAGGACACGGACACCAACCCTGGTCTGCGGCCCTTACTATCCCATCTTACATAGTACTACTTTGTATATGTAGAGAAGCTTGGGTCAATGGTATAAATCTCTGTCAGTGGACAATTGTTGTTTTTAGTTTGTTAGGTTGAGCTTTTGCGAGTTAGCTTCATAACTGGTTAGTCAGCCTAGAACGGGCTAGTTGCCGTAACTACGCTATGATAACTGACCAAGGTTGGGTGCGGCAGGCATTCGGTGCTGCCACCGGCAGTTGTTTCGCCATAGGAAAGGCTGAAGAAAAGCCTAAACCTGCTCTTTTTGAAAAGGTTTAGAATCTGACTTGGGCCGTCTAGAAGCCATGACACCGATACAAGACGTGATTCCCATTCGTTAGGATTCACTTCTGATCGAGTAATGAGTTATATATGTAAATATTAATAAAAACCGCGCAACTCGGCAGTTAGCCTAGGATTAGAGGGTATCATTTATAGATAAAAAATGACTTCAGCTGTTGAATACGCACTGCGCGACAGAGTATGGATGTTGATTGATAAGATAGGCTCGCAACAATTACAGATCATGGTCGTGGAATACTGTCAGGTAAGCAGCCTACCGAAATAGACAAGGCGCTCGTTGTTGTGATGGATGGTGCTTTTAGCTCAAAATATGCCATACTGATAACTAAGAGAGAAGGTTTGATATCAGAATACATAATTAAAGTATTAAATTCTGAGAGAATGATAGGGTTATTACTAGAACAACAAGGGTTATGAAAAAAGACCGCTTAGCGCCACGCATACAGAGGTGCCACACACTACATAGACTGTTTGTTGTGGCTGTATAATCTTGGTTGTCAGTGATTGCCGTCATAACGATTAATGGAGGGGTTGCGGGGTCTGACTCACGGAATTTGGAGTTTGGCTTGATAGGCGTGAAGGTTTTGAGACGGCTGTGAATCAGCGACGATAATAGCTGTAAAAATCCAGAATTATATATGATATTCAGAGTCAAGCCTACCTGCAAGCATTCTGTTGTCGCGAGCT
Organism: Endoconidiophora laricicola; assembly: GCA_001640655.1. Lineage (NCBI taxonomy): Eukaryota > Fungi > Ascomycota > Sordariomycetes > Microascales > Ceratocystidaceae > Endoconidiophora > Endoconidiophora laricicola. The sequence goes on along the minus strand of LXGT01000109.1, from coordinate 66,287 downwards.
TGGTGCGAAGCGGAAAACTCAACATTAGGTTGAAAAATTTACATTTTCCCACTGCTTATTTCGCCGCCATCATCTTCTGTGGCTGTAACTTGCTTAGCTTCAGAATTTTAGACGATTAAGGAGCTTTGAATTCCTCTACTTTTTGCGCTTTGTTTCCCCATCTTGACTATCGCCAACCATCTGTCCATTCGGCCTTCGTTTCCATCGCAATCCTGGCTGCTGTGCAGTTCTAAGACGTCGCAATGAGCATCAACTTCCCGAAGACTGAGGAGGAGATCCTCGAGCTGTGGCAGGAGATCAATGCCTTCCACACTCAGTTGAAGCTGACCGAGCAGGGTCCTCGCTTCACCTTTTACGATGGCCCGCCTTTCGGTAAGCTGTCCTGGTAGACATTCTTGTGTATTTTGATGATGACCTCACAGACTTGCTAACATCATGGTGCCATGTTTTTCTAGCCACTGGTACGCTTTTCCTCAACCTAACGTATATGCGATATATCTCGCTGTATCTTTCGACAATCTTGTTCGCGAATGTCGATGTCGTTGCCATTTTGTATTGTATACTGACTGCTGCTGCTCTGTCACAGGCCTTCCTCACTATGGCCATCTGCTGGCTTCGACCATCAAGGATATAATTCCTCGTTACTGGTCCATGAAGGGCTACCACGTCGAGCGCCGCTTTGGCTGGGACACACACGGCCTGCCCATCGAGTATGAAATCGATAAAAAGCTCGGTATCTCTGGTCGTGATGCCGTTATGCAGATGGGTATCGAGAAATACAACGCCGAATGCCGCGCTATTGTTATGACGTATGCTAAGGAATGGCGCCAGACCATTGATCGTCTAGGTCGCTGGATCGACTTTGATAACGACTACAAGGTACGCTTAATACAAAAGCATGGATGCTCTATACAGCACTGTCGTCTCTAACTGTCTATAAATCACAGACTATGGACTTCAAGTTCATGGAATCGTGCTGGTGGGTATTCAAGCGTCTCTTTGACCAGGGCGATGTCTACCGTGCTTACCAGATCATGCCATACTCGACCGCTTTGTGCACTCCTCTGTCGCAAATGGAGGCTAAGTCCAACGAGAAGGAGACTCAGGACCCTGCTATCCTTGTATCTTTCCCCATTCTTGGTGTCCCCGATTATGCCGATGTCTCTCTTTTGATCTACACTACCACTCCTTGGACTTTACCTTCCAACCTGCTTGTCGCTGTCCACCCCGATTTCGAGTACCGTGTGCTGCTGGATGAGACCACTGGAAAGAAATATATGACCATGGAATCTGGTGTCTCGATGTTGTACAAGAACCCCAAGAAGGCCAAGTACAAATTCCTTGATAAACTCAAAGGTAAAGATATGATCGGTTGGAAGTATGAACCCATATTCCCTTACTTCAAGGAATCATTCTCCGATTGCTTCCAGGTCATTGGCGCCGACTACGTTGAGGATGGTGAGGGTACCGGCCTAGTTCATCAGGCTCCTGCCTTTGGCCAAGAAGATTATGACGCTGCCGTTGCCGCTGGCTTTATCACCCCCGAGCGCTTGCCCCCTTGCCCCGTCGACGAGAAGGGTTGCTTCACTGATGAGATCCCCGAGTACAAGGGCATGCAGGTCAAGGCTGCCGACAAGACTATTCTCAAGGATCTACGTCCTACTGGCCGCTTGGTCGTTGAGAGCAATGTTACTCACGTGGACAAGTTTTGCTGGAGATCTGACACTCAGCTGATTCGTCGTGCTGTTTCTTCGTGGTTTATTCGTGTCACCGACAGTGTCCCTCAGATGCTCAGCAATTTGGAGAAGACCAACTGGGTCCCCTCTGCTGTCAAGGAGAAGCGTTTTGGCAACTGGGTCTCCAACGCACATGACTGGAATGTGTCGCGTAACCGGTACTGGGGTACTCCCATTCCCTTGTGGGTGAGCGAGGATTACGAGGAGGTTGTTTGCGTTGGTAGTGTCGAAGAACTCAAAGAGCTTTCCGGCTATGAAGGCGAGCTATCTGATATTCACCGTGATAAGGTCGATAACATCACTATCCCGTCCAAGATGGGTAAAGGCGTTCTGCGCCGCATTGATGAGATCTTTGATTGCTGGTTCGAGTCGGGCAGCATGCCTTATGCTAGCAACCATTTCCCCTTTGAGCACAAGGACCAGTTTGATGGCCAGCGTTTCCCTGCTGATTTCATCGCCGAGGGTCTGGATCAGACACGTGGTTGGTTCTACACTCTATCTATTCTAGGTAACAAGTTGTTTGGTACTTCGCCATTCAAGAACTGCATCGTCAATGGCATCGTTCTGGCCGAGGACGGTAAGAAGATGTCGAAGCGTCTCAAGAACTATCCCGACCCTAAGCACGTCTTAGACTCATACGGTTCAGATGCTTTGCGTCTGTACCTGATCAACTCCCCCGTTGTGCGCGCCGAGTCTATCCGTTTCAAGGAGTCCGGTGTCAAGGAGATTGTCACTCGTGTGCTACTGCCAATGTGGAACTCGTACCGCTTCTTCTCTGAGCAGGCTGCTCTGTACAAGAAGACTAACGGCAAAGACTTTGTTGCGCATCTGAAGATCCAGCCTTCAGAGATCACCAATGTCATGGACCGGTGGGTTCTGGCTGATTGCCAGTCGTTGCTGCGCTTCATGGAGAAGGAGATGTTGGGTTATCGTCTCTACACTGTCGTTCCTCGTCTTCTGGGAATGATTGATAACCTAACTAACTGGTACATTCGCTTCAACCGTAAGCGTCTCAAGGGTGGTCAGGGTATCCAAGACACTGAGGCTGCTCTGAACACTCTGTACCAAGTGCTGTTCACCATGGTCCGTGCCATGGCTCCCTTTACCCCTTTCCTGACTGACCACATCTACGGCCTTCTCAAGCCTTTCCTAGGCGATGAGATCAAGTTGTTCGCCGACTCTCGCAGTGTGCACTTCATCGGTATTCCCGATGTACAGGAGGCGCTATTCGATGAGGATATTGAGCGCAAGGTCGCTGCCATGCAAAAGGTCATTCAGCTGGGTCGTACGTCGCGTGAGCGCTGCAACCTGTCGCTGAAGACGCCTCTATCGACCCTGGTTGTTATTGCGGACGAGAATGTTCTGGCGGACGTCAAGTCGTTGTCCTCTTACATTGAGGAGGAGCTCAACATCCGTGAGATTATTTTGACTACCAAGGCAGAGCAGTACAATGTCATCTTAGAGGCTAAGGTCGACTGGCCTACTCTGGGCAAGAAGCTCAAGAAGAGCGTGCAAGTTGTGCGTAAGGGCCTGCCGGCGCTGACCCAGGAACAGCTCAAGGCGTACCAACAAGAGGGCAAGATCAATGTTGGCGGCATTGAGCTGGATAGCAATGACCTGGTCATTGTGCGTGTGATGTCTAAGGACGATGCTGATGCAGCGCCGTCACAATGGGAGCCTGGCTTTGCTGAGGACATGGTGGTTCTGCTGGATCGTACTGTGCGTGCGGAACTGGCAGAAGAAGGTCTGGCGCGTGACATTATCTCTCGTATTCAAAAGCTACGCAAGAAGGCTGGCCTGCAGAGCACCGACGATGTTCGCATGGAGTATAGCGTGGTAAAGAACCCAGCGAATGTAGATTTCGTGGCACTGACTACTAACCAGGCGGCGGCATTCGTGACGACGCTACGTGGTACTCTAGAGCCCCAAGAAGCTTCGCACGAGGTTATTGCAGAAGAGGAGCAGGAGATTGGCGAGCTTTGCTTCATGCTACGTCTAGCTAAGCTGTAAAGAGCTGTATATTGTAGGCTCTATCTGTCGAATCTTGATGTTCTGAAGAAAATTAAAAGTATAGAAGCAATAGTGCATAATAAAAAGGAAATAAACAAGTGATATGTTGGCATATTGACGCTTGTTTGCATGTAATTTTGATGAGTAATAATGTATTCCGAGTGCTATTGGTCGTTATAACTGCTGCTATGTGATGATTGCTGAGATTTAGATAAAAGCAAAAGTTCAGTAACGAAGTAACGAATAGAAAGACATCAAAAAGGTAAACTACAGCAAAGAAATAATTGCGTTTCTTGTTCTCGCCCCTCTTAGAGATCTATTTTAAAGATCTTCTATCAGCATCATTAATATCATCCGCTTCGTCTTCCCCCAACAATACCAGTAACTATGACTTCTTTCTCTGGTCTATTCTTCATCCAGGATATCCACCTATCGACGGCGTTAGTGTGTCGAGGTCAAGGCTATTGCAGCAGACAGAGTCTCGATTCTGGAAAGATACAAGTCCATTGAGTGCTTATCCGGTTCTCCCCACACAGTCTTAGCCCATAGCTGGCGATCCAAAGCATTCACCTGGACAATGGGGCTAGCCCCATCCTCTTGTTGTGATTCACGAAGCACCATTAGAGTATCGCCAGCCAGCTGTAGTTCTGGTTGTGGTAGTGGCCAGTGCACTGAACCGTCTGTAGCTTTCCCGTTGCCGGCGTCAGAAGTTATGCTGCGGTCGTCAGGGTCGGGGCTCGGAGCAAGAAGTAGTGCAATAAGGCTTTGAGTGTAGGCCTTGTCGAGACGAACTACAGGATCGCCTTCGTTACAGATGGCAATAAAGACACCAGTGCCGTTGTCCGCGTTGGTGGCGGGCGCGATAGCGAAACTGTAAGACTTGTTGTTGATCGGGTTGGCGAGTCCAACTAAAGGGGTCTCAGAAATGGGCGGCGCGCCAAAGGTCGTACAGTGGATACGGCGGAAGGACGAAGCCAGGCTTTGGAGCGCTGAGGTAGGTATATAGGTAGATATAGTGACAGGATCCCTTTTCTCACTCTTTAGACCTAGAATCATGTGCTCATAGAGCATCGCGGCGACAGCACCTCCAGCCGAATGGCCCGTGAATAGCAACTCGCTTGGGTTTCCATCTGTGCGAGCTTGAAGCGCTCTAACGAGAACCTTGGCTAATGGCTCAATCAGCCGGCTTGTTATTTTGAGGAAGCCGGCATGAACGAGGTTATTTTCCGCACCGCCTTCTGTACGGCGGCGATGGCCTGCAGTGCCTAGGAGGCCATGATGAGAGGCATGGTGAAGATCGAGGTTGGTCAGCCAGTCGCTCATGTCGACAGTACCACGAACGGCAAAGACGAGGGTGTTGTAAGACTTGTTCGTGAAAAGCATGCCGTTGGGAGAGATCATGACAGTAGCGGGCATCTGGTAAGCCCAAGCACCAGCGGTAGACAGCATGTTATTAGATTTGACATCCTCGTATGCGTGGTGGGCGGCGCTTGCACCGATAACGATCAGTGGCCAGACATTTGAGTGGCTATATTGCGACAAAAGTTAGTTGTCGTAATAGTCAGAAGGGAAAAGCAAAAAGGAAAAGCAGATTCTTTACATGTCAGTTGGCCTCAGTTCCTGTGGTAGGCGAGAGTTTGAGTACATATGGACTTTTCGGAATGCTCGATCTCGTGCTCTGATAGCCGACTGTGGAGGCGCTCTCAAGGTGTTTATCATACGATACCGCGTGTCGTGCTGCTGGCCATTGGCAGTGCTAGATCGAATGGTCTGGAATGTGACGTTGGATCTGTCGGCTTGTCGAGACAGAGCAGTCTGGATAATGGAGCACATCTCGGCTATGGCTTCTTCCTGGCGGTGACGGTGAGCTTGGCGGCGATCTTTGAAGATTGCTTCATGGTCAAGAGGAGGATCGCTCCGTTCGCTGAACCGGTGCCCTGAACTATATCTGACGATTGTGTTCTGGAGAGGGTTCATAGCAGTGTTGTGGATGGGGTCTACTAGGTTCTCGATAACTGACTCCTCGTCAGCCAGGTTCTTGCTAGTTGGGCCATAGTTTGCTGGACTATACCACGGCATAGAGAAGCGACACGGTTCGTTGAAATCGTCTTCTTGCTTGATACCGACGTCTTCAAGAATGGAATAATTGCCTTGGGTCTTGATATAGGTATCATCTTCTTTCTTTATTTTGACATCAACGTCCTTATTCTTGACTGGATTTTTGTAATCCTCAATTCTAGTTTCAATACGCACATCCTTGGCCTGAGATCGTCCTTCTTGCCTCACTGGGGCATTGTATTTAGCCCTTGCGGTAGGTTCTTCTTCCATATTAGGGTCATATTCTTCGTCCAGCTGCTTCGCCCGAGCCTTGTCTTCGCAGCGAGCTTCATTGATGCTAGTGGTTATGATTTTGTCTAGGGCAATGACATGGCTTGGCAACCGGGCCAACCAACCTCTAATGCGAGACCTGGTAGAAGCCGTGCTGCCTTCGACGTAGTTGATGTAGTTACCAGAAACTGCAGCTGGTCTATTAATGTGACCAACCGTGACTGGAGATGAGCTGGGACTATAGCACTTGCGCTGTTGAGGTTCTTGGGACTGTTCAAGCTGTTGATGCGCAGGGTTGTAGACATCAGGAGTCGTACCGAAAGAGCTGTGGCTTGGGTCACTTGGAATAGAATAAGTATGGGGAGGTTTGTGGCTGGGTGGATGCTGGAGAGTAGACACAAGCTCAGTCACGACAATATCTTCCATATCGCTATCTAGAGAGCTTGTCGATTGTCCTGTGTTCTCATTGAAAGGCATCGAAACCAAAGTGAGAGGCTCCGTATTAGGATGCTGGTCCTGCCCCCGTCCCTGCCGCTCTTGGGTTGCTAAGCTGCTGCTGCTGCTGCTAGTCATATCTTCAGAAAAATCCTGGTGTCGGCGTTTGAGCGGACGGACAGTAGTGTGAGGGGAATTCTCAGCAACAAAGGCTTGCCACTCGTGACGCTGGAGCTCCGAAAAATGGCGCATGAGCTCATACCGATTATGATCACGGTCAGATTCCACCCGCGGCGGAGAGGAGTCTACTTCATCAGGCAAATATCCACCATTTAGATCACTAGACAGAGGTTGACTATCGATACTAACATCACCGGCATCTAGTTCGACCGCTGGTTCAGGTTGGCTTTTCTCAGATCCGAGGTCAGCACTCGAGCTACCACTAACGCTACCGTTGCTGCTGCTGTTGTTCCGCCAGCGCCATTGCCGGCGATAACGAGACCGAGACGGCGCTACAGAAGACTCCACGTAGTGGCAGTGATTGGAGATGTAGTAGTTGCTCACAGCGCGGCGGTAGCTTCTGACTTTATGGTGATAGAGATTGCGATATGTGAAACTGGGTGTCCGAGCCGTGTTGGCCGGGTTGTTGCTCCCTCTGCTGGAGGAAGACAAGCGGTAGCGAAGACGGTCCATGGCGCAGAATAGCCAATTGTAGAGAACAAAGCAAAGAAGCGGCTTCAACAAGGAGCAAGATAGGTTTGTCGTGACCTGCGCGTGGAATGGGCCAGCAAGTTTGAAGATCTAAAGGAGAAGAGAAGGACAGAAATACAAGATGGCGGCGATGCGGTCAGGCTTATATTAGTAGTCAGGAGGTGTAAGGCGGCAATCGCCTTTTCCTGTGATTGTCTCCTGCCATTTGCATGTGTCCAAGGTCTTAGGCTGAGAGGCTGTCTGGTGGTCGGAATCAGGGCATGTGATCTACATCTGTCGGGTGTGCAGTATAGTATAGTTGTTTCCAGGCAGAAGAAGAGAGAGTCAGTTAAGCTGCTTGTTCTAGAACAAAAAAGTTTCAAGATTCTGTCTGCCCAGTATATTTGCTTTTCGACTTAGTTCTCGCCTTGAAGTCTTAATAATTACTACTAGGTAGCAAACATATTGTAGCTATTTTCCAATAAAAAAGAGAAGGCCAGTTAATAGATCCCATAAGCCAGATAATTTAGTATTATAGTTGGTGCCATGTGACAACTACGAAGTACGAGGTCTTTGAAGCTATAAACCTACAATGTACGGTGTATTGTTTTCATATTAGTTGACGGTAAGCTAGGGCTTGAAGACGATACCCCATACAAAGGCTATCTGGGCGCCGGTGTATCATCATTAGTGGAATAATCTGCGAGGTTTTTAGTACTAGCGACAATGTCGTTGTATTGAATAGAATTATTGCATGTGATGCTGTCAGTTTGTTTCTAATAGACACTGGGCAAGGTAGTTAGTTAGTTAACTAACTGTGTGATTTGATTGGCTGACTATTCTCATTCATATTTGAACCCTAACTAGCTAACCCTCATATAGATCACGATTGTAATATACTACTCTTAGGCTAGTATATAGCTCTCATCAATGATTACTATCATAATGACTGCTACTAACACTTGTACTCTCAAGACCGCTACTTTCTATGCTACTACCATCTGTTGAACTGTTTCTGCTGCTACTGCTGCTATCAGAGGTAGATGAAGTCAGTGATAGCGATATCTCAGTCTCATTGGCCAAGCAGTCGCTACACACGCATGTCACGGAGCTACTACAGCGTCTTCTGTTCCGGCTATGCCTAGAGATTGTACATCCCCATCTATCTCTCTTGTCACGTTTTCTGTGGCCATGGTTACCTCTATGATCATGACTACTACCACCATTCATCTCTGGGACGACTGTACAAGTCACGTTCCCAGACCTGGCTTGGGGCAGCATCGTCGGCTCACGGGCGGTGCAGGTTTCTAGGCTCCTGCAAGAACACGGAGACAGACATGAAGCGCATACATGAATGTGACTTGGGGGCTGCAGAATCCCTGATGAATGGCCGTGATTGTTGTTCCTATTGCAGCAACAAACATGATGAATGTTTTCGATCTGGACGCCATTCGCGACGGAATTACAACAGCAGTAACTTGCTGCTTTCTGACCAACACTCTGTGCAGGTTGATGTTAGCTTCATGGTGAAATCACTAAAGGGCAAACATGATACTACATACAGATTTGAAACAACTGTTCGTGGACGAGTTTCTTCTAGTGGCCGCACAGCCGCAGCCAAGCTCATGGAAGGTTCTATTAGTTCTTGTTACATGGCGACAATCATTGCATAAATGCTCATGTGCGTGTTCTTGCCTTCTATGATTGTGCTGTTCCTGTCGATGACGCTGATATACGAATTGTTCTGGTTCATGCTGTGTATTTCGCTGTTCCCATGTATATCTCTGGTCTTGATACTGCTGATGGTCAAGATAGTCTTCTGGATAGCCGTATTTTTGTCGGTAGGCTGCAACAGCATGAAAATCGCCATAAAAATGTTGATAGAAATGAGCCGGAGCTATGTATCGAGGGCTAGGTCTGGGCTGGACATAGTTGCAGTTTATCATTGACCCAAAGGGGACTGGCATGGTCCATGTACGTACGGTGATTGTTCGTTCATCGCGATCGCCATTATCGTCATCAGAATGAGATCCGGCATCAGAAGATAGCAGTGGCGACAAGTTATCATAATCATCATCTAAGCTCCAGATCGGTACTAGATCAGACATTGATAAGACAAAGACGAAAGATAGAAATGATAGGAATGATAGCGAATAATGATAAGTTGCAGTTAAAATGGTACAAAGTAGAAGAAAACTGGTACCAGAAGATCAGTCTAGACAATAAAAGATAGCTAGCTTACTTTAATGCACTTCTTACTCGATCTACGAGATATTTGCAATAGTACAGATCGGCCACTTCACGCCAAGTATCCCCAAAAAAGTACGTCGCAGCTGTGTTACTCTGTTTGTATCTGAATTTTCTTTGTATTCCATTGGCATTCATGCCGAAAGCAACACAGTCAAGAAAATGATCATTGTTGTTATCTAGAGCACAGTATGATGAAAGTTCCGTTAGGATTGTGTGGTAGGTGGCACAAGGCGATTTCAGGGTTTTATTAGGGTTACAGTATGCCCTGAACAACACCACCTATATGATCGTGACTAGGATTACCTAATGCAATTACACAATTGGTAGAGCCATATCTGGTGAAGCCATATGTGGATAGGAAAGAGCCATAAGGCTGTGATTACGTGTATGTGATTCAGTAAGCATTAAGCATCATTAAAAAATCCAAAATAGACAGCGTCAAGTTCATCGATCCGTACAAAAAAAACAACTCCAGCCTTTACAAAAAAAGAGAAAACGAAAAGTAAAAGAAAGGAGACAACACAAGTGTTACTTGTTCATGCCCATTCAACCAACCAGCCGACCGTCCAACCGTCCGTCTAGTAATATCAGTACCCGTGATCTAACAACTCTTCAATTCGTCTCCTAGATGAATCCCTTCGTTAAGCTGGGCTCACGGCTGAGACTCGTTTCATACTCATCCTCAGCCAGTCGACTAAAAGCATTGCCAGTATGTCTCCGGAACGATCCGCGTCCGTAAGCTGCGCCTACGCCTAGATTTCCAGCCCGCGCTGCTTCCATCTCGCGCTCCATCATTAGCAACTTTTCGCGGCTTTCCCGAAACTCGCGCTCGGCCCGTCGTGCTGTCAGCTGTGACGCACTTTCGCTGGCCTGCAGCTCATCGATGGTCTTGAGGAGCTTCTCCACTTTGTCGTTGACGCGAACCATGTCGTCTTCTAACTGCGAATTCTGCTTCTCCTTACGGTCGATTTGATCTTGTAGGTCCTTAACTACACGGTCGACATTGCGTACAGAACGCGCTTCACGCGAGCGGGCCTCGTCCTTGGCTTCTATCTGTGATTCGAGCTGTTGAGTTGGAACGTTAGTATACGTAGATTTCTTCTCAAAGGGGTAGAATTAGTGATGTAAGTAGCCTTACCTCTTGGATGCGCTTGTGCAGGAACTTGATGTCACCGCTGGCACTCTTGAAGCCCTTTGTCTCTAGATCAACTAGCTTCACTTGCACCTCACGCAACTTCTTCTCTACACTAGCTTTCTCCTCTGCTAGTCTAGCACCCATCTCTCGTTCCACGGCAGCATCCTTCTGTGCCTCTGCCGCCAGTGCCTCAGCTCTGCGCATTTTTTCAATGGCTGCCGTGGCGATGTCGTCCTTCTGCGCTACATCAGACTTGAGCTCTAGGATCAGCTTATCAGCTGACGCTGCATCGCGAATACTAGAGCCGGTAGCTTCAGAAGATGCTAGTGAATCAAGGCCAGCCTTAGCCTCAGCAAACCGAGCCTCCAGACCGCGCTTCTCGCGAGCTAGAGCGTCACGCTCACCTGAAACCTCATCCACAGTAGACCGGAGAGACCGTACCTGCGAAAGAAGAGTAACAATCTTGCCCTGGGCCTCGTTGTGGGCATTAACGGCTTCATCGCGACTCGAAGCCACATCAGACAAGGTACCCTCAAGACGAGCCTTCTCCTTGCTCCAAGTACTGCTGTTAAGCACCTCGTCATCCCATTTGCTGCGTAGTTCATCGAGCTCTTCGCGTAACCGCGCAATTTCGGCCTGTTTGAAGAGTTTCTCCTCGCGCGCCAGGTCCAGCTCTTTCGTGAGCGTGGCAAACTCTGTTTGGTACTTTTTACGAGTCTGTTCCATTGAACTTTCCTTGTCCTCAATATCAATTGCCCGCTGGTTGCGGTAGTCTTCTAACTCATGTTGGAGACGCTTCTTGGCTTGCAAAGCTGCATCCAAATCCGTTGATGTGTCTTCTAGACGCTCCTCGAGACGGCGACTTTGGCGTTGTAAGTCTTCGATGACACCGTCCATCTTTTTGCGTTCTGTCATGACTTCTGCACAAGTTTCTTCCGATTCCCTTGCCTGCGCCCGTGCGAACTGTTCGGCACGACTAGCCTTAAGTACTGCAATCTCCGCTTGCTCTAACTTGGAGAAGTACTCATCTGCACGACCTTTGTAGAGAGTCATACTAGATGTCACCTCAGCTAGCTTACTGCTTTCGGCATCCAAGCGAATCTGTAAGTCTGCAAACTCTTGCAGCAACTGGCTGCGACTAGCAGCCTCTTGTTCGCGAGCTACAGTCATCTCCTGGAGATCAGAGCGAGCGTCACGCACATCAACCTCCAAGGATGCGCGCTCATGACGCATCTTCTCGAACGAACTCTTGATCTCGGCCATCTCCGCTACTGCATCCTTATGGCTATGCAACAAAAGACGACGAGAATCTTCTTGGCTGTTAAGGGCCTGAAGAATCTCCTCGTGAGACCGCGTCTGGAGATCGCGCAGCGACAACTCGCCAGTGCGTACGCTCTTCTCCAAGAATGATACCTTCTTGGCTGAGTCATCCAGCATCGAGTGTAGGCGACTGTTGGCAGCCTCTAACTTCATAATGCGGCGATACGTAGGGCTCTCCTCATCTTGGACGTGAGTACTGTCTCCAGACGTACGGTCGAGTTGACTCTGCAGATGGCGGTTCTGCATATTAGCAAGCTGCAGTTGATTTTGCAGCTCTTCAAGCTCAGCTTTGAGGTCCTGGTGATTGTTGAAGCTTAAAATGTCAATAGTCTTGTCACTACGAGCAGAGTCCAGGAGATCAACTGCTCCAGAACTAGTGACCTTGCGGGGTGGCGTGGCAAATGGATCGCGGTTCATCGTCTTAGCAGTCTGGCGCACATTGATGGGAGACCGCGTGTTGAGCGTCGTATCGTTAGCGCCAAGCTCTTCAAGACGCGGGCGAGACTCGGCGGGAGGAGGGGGAGCATTGCCTTGCTTGGCTCGGATCTCAGCTAGTTGTGCCTCAGCGTTTGAGCGAGCAGCCGTCTGGATGCGTAGGTTCTGCTGAAGCTCCTCAGTTTTGCGAATGAGGTTGAAGTTCTCCAGCATCGCCTTGTTAGCGGCATCTTTCGAGTCTGTAGAGGTCGATTCAATGGGTAGAGTGCTATCTGGGTCGATGATGCGTAGGACATCGAGCATTTGAGAATGGAGATCCGCAAGTTCCTTGTCACGGGCATCCAAGGTGACTTGCATGGTGCGTACCGTAGTCTGGGATTGAGTACGAAGTTGCTTCTCAGACTCGATCGTACGTTTGCTCTCAGCTAGCTCCGCAGTGAAATTCGAAGATGCTTTTTCAGCAGCTCGTGTAGCCTTGGCTTCGCGCTCAAGCTCGTGGTTGAGATCTTCGACACTAAGCTCAAGCTTTTCAATCTTCTTCTTAAGGCTTGTCACGCCGATTTGCGATTCGTTAAGCTGCTTGTTTAGGCTGGCGTTCTGATCCTCGATGCGACGTTTCTCTTTGTTTAGCATCGTAACCTGCGATCTATTAGCTTCGCTGGCACGAGACGCTGACCGCGCAATTTCCAAAGATTTTTGCTGGAGCTTGTTAAGAAGCGTGCGGTTGTCATTCTCCGACGCAGTAAGACGGCTCTTGACAGTATGTAGCTCACGCTCCAGTCGCTCCTTGGCCTGGTCGTTCTTGAGGCCGAACTCGCCCGATTCAATGATGAGTTTATTGAGATCCTCGACCTGATGGTTTAGCTTGTTGCATTCGGCTTCAAACCAAGTTAGTCGCTCTTGTGCAGCGTCAAGATCCTTACGCAAGCTCTCCTCCCGTGCCCGGGCCATCTCACGCGCTTGACGCTCGCCGGCCTCTTCGGCTAGGATACGAGCTTCCTCGGCCTGTGCTTTGGCTGCACGAAGCTTCCGTATTTCTTCACGAGCAGCATCGCGTTCCTTTTCGGCAGTAGCACGGGCCTCAGTAGCACGGCGTAGGACATCTTGCTGGACATACATTTCTTTCTCAATAACAATCTTGCTCTGGTTAAGATGATCGTACTCTGATTGGAGTTGTTGAAACTTGTGTTCACCTAGCAGCAAAACATCGTCACGCGACTGGCGCTCTCGGCTAAGCTCCATCTGCGTGTTGTAAAGGTCCTCCTTTAAAAGTTTTATTTGCGACTCTAGAAGCTCTCGATTTTTACCCGCCTGTGCGTCCTCGGAAAGACGGGCCTCGAGGAGCTTGTGGGCGTCAGTAGCCTCCTTTTGTAGGGACTTATGTTGAGATTTGAGGGCTACAAGTTCAGCCTGGACATCACGAAGCCGAGAAGACAAGGACTCTTTATCGGCAGCAAGCGTCGTGCGCTGTTGGTCAAAGAGGTCTTTCTCCGTCTGGAGTTTACGCTTGTCGCTGCGGAGGACTGAAAGCTCGCTTTCCTTCTTGCGCACGAGGTCCTCATAGTCAGTGGAGGTTTGGGATAATTGAGTGAGCTGTCGCTGCATGTCCTTAGCCTCACGGGACAGCTTTTGCTCTCTTCCTTTGAAAACCTGGAGCTCTTTTTGGGTAGTGTGTAGCTCAACCTCGAGATCTTGCGTATTACTTAGCATCTTTGTCTCGAGATCCTTGACCTTACGCTCCTTCAGAGACAACTGGCTTTGAAGCATCTTGATTTCATCAGCAAGAGCCTCCTCCTGCTTGCTGCGCTCAGATTGTTTCTTGCCAATCTCAATGATAGACGCATCTAGCTCTCCCACCTTTTGGCCAAGTTGTTGTTTCTCTTCCTCCAAACGCGAAATGAGGCCAGCTGCCTGCTCTAACTGAGTACGGAACTTATCGACATCGGCCTCTGCTTGCTTCTTAGCCGCCAAGATGGCATCAAGTTGGTCTTCGAGGCGATCCTGATCTTCGATCGCACCAGAAAGCTTTTCCTCTAGTTCAGCCTCTCGGTTCTGTAGACGCTTAAAAATCTCTTCCTTGTCAAGGGCCAGAGCACGTTCGCTCTCTAGTGTCTGCTTGATCTTGTTCAGCTCAGTATGAGTGTTTCGACGCTCGTCTTCCAATTTTTGACGGTTCTCGGCATCAACGGTGATCTTGTCATTGAGCTGCTTGATCATATCATCGCGCTTCTTAACTTCTGCAGCAGTGCGAGTGGCACCAAGAAGAGGCTTCATCTTCAAAAGCAGCTGCCACCAAGGGTTGTTAGCGAGGTCGAGGTAGACACGGAAATTGTGCTGTACAATGCGCGTTGCCTCTGTGCGGAACAGACGCTTGTAAGCAATCCGACGCTGAGTATAACCGCGAGCAGCAGATTGAAAACGGGAGATAATTTCGGTAATTAGAGCATCGCGCTTCTCTTCAAGCTCTGCCAGCACGCCAGCGCGGAAAAACACCTTCGTGATACCAACGCGGAAAAGACTGCGATCCAGGCCTAGCTTATCGAGCATCAGCGTAGCTACAACTTGTCCATCGTGATAGCCTTTGGGCATATCACGGCAAAGAACCTCGTAACGCTGACGGAACTCCGAGAATTGGAGCCGATTGGGGAAACCAGTACGAGCAATGCGGATACCCTCAAGAACACCGTTACAGCGAAGCTGGTCGAGGACCAACAGATTAGCAAACTGTTTGGGGCGCTTCTTGTGATTGGGCAAGATACAGCGGACAAAGTGAGGGTGTGTGGACTGAAGTTGACCCATTAAACTGTGTAGCTGCTCTTTGTGGCGCTGAGCTACGGTGCGGAAAAGGCCCTTCCTAACTCGAGTGCGTTGTGCAAGAGCCCCATTGGTATCATCGACCTCGGCACAATCGCTGAATAGATTTGCAATATGCTTTTCGGTAGAAGCAGCTAGCAGTCGTGTAATGTTGTCATTGATGGGATCCTTATTCTTCTCCAGCCAGGCTTCAGTTGAGTACTCAACCTCGGCAGCATAATGCGTAAGAATAAAGCCCTGGCCTAGTCTTGAGGGCTTATATTTAGTACTTTTTTTGTCCCATAAAGAGTTAAGCTTCTCAGTAAATGACTTATCGGTAGCCTTGGGCATTACGCAGTCCTCGTCAAGACAGGAGAAGATACCGATAGGGTTTGGCAACTCGATAAGATCGATAGTGGGCTGTAGGTCTCGACCAAAGTCAATAAACTGCCATTCAATCTTTTCACGAGCGTACTCCTCCTGTTCGAGAACGAACATGTGGTGATTGAAAAATTGTTGCAGCTTTTCGTTGGTATAGTTTATGCAGAGTTGCTCAAAGGAGTTCTTTTCAAAGATCTCAAAGCCAGCAATATCCAAAACGCCGATGAAGTTCGAGTCTTCGATGCTACCCATTCCAAGACCGCTACGATCAAGTTGCTGATTGATGCGATTAACCAGGTCTCCAAATCCACGTTCATAGATACCCTTGGCCATTGCATCTAACGCAAGGCGTACTTGGTCAGGCGTTTGAACCTTTTCCACCCATTCACGGCCAGCTTTAACCTTAGGATGGAGGAGAGCTTGGAGGAAAGGCTCGATTGGCATACCCAGAAGATTGCAGACCTTTGTGGCTTGGTCCTTTGCCTCTGTTGCTAATCTAGCCTGGTCGGCAGATCGACTTTCCTTAACAACCTCAATATTTCCTAAATGCAAGACGGCGGCAACAGCACGTAGGATAGATATCTGATCTTCATCAGAAAACGCCATGACATTGAAGGCTTCAAGTAGATAAGCCCACTCATCTTTATCGGAGATGCCATTGATAGTGTCCTGACCAAACCGGGTATAATTGAAGTCTTGTACATCCAGATCTCCGAGGAGAAAGTCCTGGCGCATCTTGTGATCAGCACCCTTGAGTAGTTGATAGAAGATATGGTAGTTGCGCTCCTGTGCATTAACGCGAACAACTCTACTCTTCTCTAGCAAATACCAGTCAATGAATGCGCCAGTGATAGTACCGGCACGACTGAATTCAATGCGAATGAACTTTCCGAAACGAGAGGAATTGTTATTGCGCACAGTCTGGGCGTTACCAAAGGCTTCTAGGATCGGGTTGGCGCGAAGGATCTTTTCTGACAGGTTCGAGTGTTGCATGCGACCCTTGGCTGAGTTGTCAGACCGCGCGACGGCAGCCAGGTACTGAATAACTTTTTTGGTGTTCTCAGTCTTGCCAGCACCAGATTCGCCGGTGACAAGGATGCTCTGATTGAGGCCCTCTTCGACAAGATTTCTGAATGCCAGGTCGGCCATGGCAAATATATGTGGCTTAGTATCCTCCCGGCTACGACCCTTGTACATGTTTATGTACTCATTGGTATAGATGGGTAACGGTCGATAAGGGTTAACGGTCACCAAGAATAGACCGGAGTATGTGTAGATCATATCGGATTGGTAGCGCATGTTAAGGTTATGGACAACCGATGCCTCGTTTAGATGTGTCAGTTCAGCCATGTCGTTTGCTTTATCGAACTTGGCGGGATTGACTTTGTCAACTTGATCAGATGCGGCTTCTCGTTGCTGGATTCCGTGGGTGTCAGTGTCAATTACATATCGTGATATGAGAAAAATATATCATGAGCTTACAGTGCCATCCTCGCATTGCACTAGAATGCGATTGGGAGTGATCTCCTCTACTACCCAGCCCTTCACAAAGGCGTTTACGGCATCCTTGAGCCACACGTAGCGCTTTCCGGAGAAATCATTCTCGCCTTCGAGCTTATCGACGGTCTCGGCTTCGTCATCATTTAACTCGTCAGAGTGGATGAAGGACGGAGCAAAGGTACTTGACACAGATGAATTGTTTCTAGAATCACCGCGTGCGTGGCGGGCTATGGAGTTCGGGGGCACTAGAGGAGAGCCGAAGGAGGCGCCGAAAGACATAGACTGCGGGCGGCTAGTAGGCACAGCGGTGACAGCAGTCGTAACCGTTGATGTATGAAAGAGAGACGATGGCGGGGCGGCGGGTGCTGAAATCGAGATGGGAGCTGAGGCCGGCTGAGATTCGAGTGCAGTCGTTGGTGGAAACGACAGCGGTGATGGATTAGTGATGGATGCGGCCTTTGGACGATGGGTGAGGCCAGATGATAGCGGCGACGAGGGTGATGATGATGGAGAAGCGGCTGACGGAGAGTTAGCTCTCATAAATGGATTATTCCGCCTTTGCGACATGATGGGCAACGGCTTCAGCGGCTACCCATCAATGGCATCAACACTGGTGGCAGGAAATTGAATTGAGATCCAATGAAGTAGTCGTTTATGTGGTGATTCAGAATAGAATGGTAGTCTTGATAAATTTATCGAAATATGAGGTCAAGAGAGTGCCCTAGTTAAGGACGACTAGCAAGTGATAAAGCAGTTGAAGTAGCAGCAGGTGGCAGATGAAGGAGCTGGTGCGGCAGAAAAACACCAATGTAAACACGGTCAGCAAAACGACGCAGCACCTTCGTGGAACAGCAGCTGTATGCGAGACGATCGGCGCCTTGTCGTGTTGTCGTGATGAATGAGGCTGCAAAGTATGTGGAGGGGAAGGTTCAAGGTAAGTTACGAGGAGCTATGTGCCCAATAGAGCAGTCACAGCATCAAATAGCAGAAGCGATCCAAAACAGCAGGAACCCTCCGCAGGCGACAAGTACCAGAACCACGATCATAAGCCAGTACGTCCATGGTTTGGCAGGGGGCGTGCTTCCAGGCAGGGTAGCCCGTTGCCCTGGCCAAAAAGGGAAGCGAGTAAACAAAGTCACGTGGCGATAACGCAGAGCCGCAGAGCTCTAATCGGCTTGCTCAAGGCCGTCGCATAGCTGCATAGTAATATTTGCAAGGGTGTCCTTTCGCAAGGGTCTTACTATCATGTGACTACTCCAGCACATTTTTTGGCCCCGCAGTATGGGTGCTATTCAGTCAAATTTAGATTGCCGCCTGAGTTTGTTTGCATCATAACTTCTGCCGATGCTAATTTTGCGACAAACATACATTCAATTGTTCAATCTTGCTTAGTTTCAGCATTGTGCGCCTTTGATTTTCACCTTGATTTCTGGCATTCTAAGCGACCATTTTTGCTCTATAATATCAACGTCCTACATACATATAGTACCAGATAGCGCTATCGATTTTTTGTTCAGTTTCCATTTCTTGATTGTAGCCTTGTGTCGTCTCTGCTGACCACACTAATCTGCGTCGCTTGTCGCTGCGACTTTGGCAGTACACATCTTATATCACAAGCATCTCTTTCACTATCTCTTGATTCTCAGCTATCGATATCAGATCACTTGTATAATATATATCTGTGATCTCTTGCTATAACATCAATTATCTGCCCTTTCTTGCTGATCATGATTCCCGGCTTATCTAACAACATTGACGGTCGCAGAGGGACTACCTCTGCATCTTGGGCCACGGGATGGACCCCAACACGTCGCGTTGAAGGGCCGCCTTATAAGCCACCATCCATGGCTAGAACCCAGCCCAGCTACAATGGTGTCCCAGTCAACAACATGTCGCAAGTCATGCGCCCGGTAGCCCAGACTCAAAATCCTCAGAAAGCCGACCAAGACGACGACGACGACGACGACGAATACTCCCCAGAGCCCCACATCGAAGAAGGGGAAATTGATGAGGGCAACAACAATTCTTATGAGCCTGGCCGTCGGTTTGATGGCACTGTTAGGGAACATGCCCATGATGTCGAGGATGACGATGCTGATGACGTGTATGAACCTGAGGATTTTGGGTACGATTTGGATATATCGCCCCAGAGCTTTGATTCAGATGGGAATGCCTCCAACTCTGCACCACTGTCCTTGACTGATGTCAATGGCTTAGCCAAGCCCAATCCTCTAGCAGTTTCGAGTGGTGCCCGAGACGCAGCAGACTTTATTGATAACCCGGCTGAAGAAGGTACGTTTGAGCCCATAATCGCTAATACACACGATGCAAGAGCGTAGACTAACCTTGGCCGCGACTTTATATTGTAGAACTATCGATTGTTGAAACTCGTAAAAAGGCTCAGACAGCCATAACAATGCTTTGGCACCATGAAGTCAGATTTCAGCAATATCTAGATGAAGGCATCGATGAATCCGTCGTGAAAGAATTGTTTTCCGATTTAAATCTTGATATCAATGCTGGCCAACCGTTCGCAGCACGAGCTAAGCCTTCGAGTCTTGAGTTGCCCCCTTCAAAAGTTGATGCCTCTCTTCCGCCCAAAGCCACGTGCACATCCAAGGTATCAGCCGGGGCACCAGCTACTACATTCGATAAGTTGCCAGGCTCTGCAATCGCGGCTTCTAATACAACACTCTCTTCTCTACCTACGACTAGTGCGCCAGCACCAGCCGAGGAAAGGAAAGATCGCATTGCTCGTCTTCTTGCCCAAAACAAGGCTTCGCAAGCCCAGGCTAAGGCCCAAAAGACAACTGCTATCAACGCTTTGTCTGCTGCTGTAATTGATAAGTCTAACGTTGCCGCTACCCTGCCTGCAACTATCCCCAAGAATACCGTCAATAAGGAAGCTCTAATCAAGAAGAAGATGGAGGCTTTGCAGCAGATGCGTGCGAAAAAGGCTTTGCTGAACCAGCAAAGTGGCTCCGATACAGCGTCATCAAATTCCATACCATCAAATACTCCCTCTGGACCCAAGGCAGCTATGGCATCTCTTCCGCAGCTCAATACTGGACATATCACCTCCTTGACGACCTATAGCCAGATTAGTACGCCAAATCCACCGCTCCCGTCTCGGCCCCTCTTTGTTCCAACATCATTTGTAATCGACGTAAGCTCCGACGAAGATGAGGAAGACGTAGTCGATGAGCCACCAAATTCACATCAACTACCACACTCAGCAGTTAGCAAATCCTTTATCAATAACAGCCCAACGCCTATCGGATCTGCTCACAGCGAGAAGCAAGTCGCTGTTCTAGACCGTGATATAGAGATGCTCAAACAAAAGATCGCCAAAATGGAAGCGCGGAAGTCTAGTTCTAATATCAATTCCCCCGCTATCGATTCGACCACTCTCACACCTGCTACCCCAATAGTAAAGCCAACCCCACAATCATTTCCGGCCGATTCGAAGGCTAGTTCCACCGGACCCGTAGCATCGAAATCTAGACTTCCAAATTACGTCCCTCGCCCATCGTCAGCTGTTCCCATCGTCGACCCCTCAAAGGCGCAGAAGTCTCAGCTTCCAACCAAAAAAAGAAACAGCATGTCGAAAATTTCTGTCCGGTTACCGTCGATCAAGGCAACCCTCGAGGCAAAAATGGCTAAGCTCCAAGTTTATCAAGCTGAAATGATGAAGCTACAGAAGGAAATTGAAGATGTTCGTCGTGAAAAGCATGTGCTAGAGACAGAAGATCAGAATGATATTGACATGGAGTCAGGAGATGATGAGTCCAAAGAGGTGATCGATTATAAAACAAGCCCTTTTGATGCCGCAAGTGCGGCAGAGGCAGTAGTGGCTAGTGGTTCTTTACCCAATGAAGGTGAGACAAGCTTTACACAGATAAGTACGAAGCAGGCCGAAAGCACCGATGATGCGACGTCATCGACTGCCAATAACGCGCAGGCTGTTGTTATATCTGATGATGAAAACACTGCTTCCAGCGATGACTCCGTACTTGACGATACTGATGACGATGTAGAAATGGAGGTTTCGGATGAGAATGAAGCAGACACCATCAAACCGGTAATTATACCAGGATCTCATAATAATCCTATGGATATTGATAGCTCCTCGATGGATGAATCATTAGACTCAGGCAAGTCGTCTAGCTCTGAATTAGACGACGAGGCAGAGCCGAAGATAATGCAAGCTCCGCAGCCAGTAGCTCCGCGATCTAGTTCTTGCGGTATCATTCCCGACAGTGTCAACGATAACGCTGATACCAGTTCATCTTCAGGCAGTTCCAGCTCTGGTGATGATAGTAGTAGCGCAGACGATGAGTACGAGCCGGCAGATGTAGATGAGCCAATGGCAGATGTCAGGCCTGTGATGCAACCTGTGACACATCCTAACGCGCGGGCTAGTCAACCTATCCCTACTGCGCGTAGACCTAGTTCCCAGAAGACCCAATCCCCTCCCAAGGTACCAATCTGGAAGCAGAAACTCCAAGAGAAGCAGCAGCAAAACATACTCGAGCAGAAACAGCAACTCGCGGCGTCGAAGGCAACTCAAGAAGCTACAGGCCACGGATCGTCAGGCTCTAAGTCAACATCTGCTGACAGCTCCAGCAACAGCTACAACGCTTCGTCGTCGCTAGTGCCACTGCAAATGTCCAACAAACACGCGGACATCAGCGATGTACCATCCCCTATGTGTACCACATCCTAGTGAAACGACAAATACTAACCTCTTCGGTGCTCCAGGTTGTGGATCACGTCAGTAATCCCACTCATCCGGATGCCTTTGTCCCCTATGAAAGCATCTACAAGGGTACACCTTTGTACCGGTTTCACCCCGACTTTTCCAATGATGTTCCCTCAGGCTTCCGGTCCCTAACCTACTCCAACAATATTGACTTTCGCTGGGCTTTCTGCACAGATGAACTGGCAGAAGAGGGCTGTTCCAAGGGGGACGATTGCGAATGGCAGCATATGAGCAAAGTACACCTCACTGGTAAGTGATCTTTGTGCTTTAGTTTGTCACAGGCTTCCCTTTTCTCTCTTTGTCTCTTCCCACCCGACACTAATAAACAC
This sequence comes from Endoconidiophora laricicola, assembly GCA_001640655.1. Taxonomy (NCBI): domain Eukaryota; kingdom Fungi; phylum Ascomycota; class Sordariomycetes; order Microascales; family Ceratocystidaceae; genus Endoconidiophora; species Endoconidiophora laricicola. Next base: position 44,183 of record LXGT01000109.1, on the reverse strand, counting down.
TAATATTGATTCCGCTGACCCCTCTGCCACGCACAGAGGCCATGATTGTGCTTTCGCTAGGTAACGTCGACGGCTTTAGCAAAGAACGGCAGGCGTCATTCAGAGCTGGCCTCCGCGAAGTCTTGTATTGTCTTAAGGAGCAGAACATCACTGACTTTGAGTCAATAACCAAAGCAATCGTCGACTTCCGCCGTAAATTCCTTGGGGACCCTAGTGCTGTCTGTATTCTCGACGTCGACATTTAGAAAAAAAAAATATTGGTTGTAATAACAACACACCGGCTTATCCTCGCAGATATGAATCTATACGCAGAGGTAGATAGATGAATCGCGGATACAGACGTAGACGTATGTGAGGAGGCTTCATGCTCTTTGCGGTTGTTTCTCTTGCGTGTGTTTCGTATACATTTCTTTACAAGGTACGGTATGAGGTTGGTGGCCCTATAGTGCGCATTCAACATCAGTCTTGATGCGGATGGCAGTTGGTTATGTGGTGTAGTAGACATGGTGCTCACAAGTAGCAGCAGTCTGTGATTCTCGCGTAAATGGCAGCAATCACATCCTAGAAGAGGAGGGCGGTAATTTTGTTAAGGCAGTAAACAAACAAGCCACAGGGGGAGAACAAAGAAAGGCAGTTGGAATAGCAACGCAGGGTTGAGTTTTGATACCAAGGTCCGTATCTCTTTTGTGACAAAAGCCGCGATATTCGCAGCGTTCAAGAGACAATCGTCTATTTAATTTTTGAAATATATTAAACATGCAAATAACTGTTTTCTAGCATTGATTTGCCACTTTAAAAGAAACCGTGACGAAACAAGAAATTGTTATGACATGTGCCTGTTCAGCCAGAAAAGGCACTGCTAGCATCACGGCCAGCCATGAATTTGATGATCTGGGCGCCAAAGGTCTACTACAAACAAACATACAAACGAGGCAATGCAAACAAAAATTCATACAGTTGATATTGTCTAAAAAGATATTTGCAAAGGATTTCTTGCAAAATTGCTTGAGCAAGAATAACAAATGAAAAAAAAAATCTAGCAGCAAACAAATAAAAAAAGCAAATAAACCAGCCAAAAATAATGCCGCCTCAAAAACAGGAACAGGCTTTTCCCAAATGACAACATTCCAAATCCTGATGCAGCAACCTAAAAACAGAAAAACACATTAGACAAAAAGGAGCCCGAGTACGCCGTCGCATGTCATGTAGTATGAAGAAAGTGATAAAAGAAGAAAAGAAGATAAGAAAAAGGATGTTCCAGAAACAGCAATATTCTATGGCAGGAAGCGAGGCTCTGCTTTTTTTTTTTTTTTTTTTTTTNGGGGGGGGGGGGGGGCGCTACTCTGGAACATGGGAAAGAACATAAAGGAAGAGCGGCACTTCTTCTGGTCGATCCAAAGAAAAAGAAAAAGAAAAAAGGTAGCAGTAGTAGCGGCAACTACCATTCTAGAAAATGAAAAGAAAAAAGGACGAAAGTGTATGTGCGAGTGTCAAAAAAAGGGAAGTAGAGCAGAAAAAAAGGAATCAGAACGGGCCAGCAGTTGCCCAAAGGTCGCACGGGGCACTTGAAAAGCAAGTACCCAAAAACTACACACGATATGTTATTATATGACATGTGCAATATAGCAAGATCTTCTGGGATATAATCCTGAGTACCCCAAGCCATGCATGTTGAAGCAGACACAGCTATCATGATAACACATCAAACGTTACTGGGGCCCTGCATCTCAGAGTGCGACGAATGGCTGCTGCTACCGCTAGTTCCATAGCTGTTCTTAGAGCCACTGCGATCTCTTCCCCGAATGACGGCAGCCTCTAACACTGACAACGTCTTCTTTCTGGCGCCACAGCAAGCCACACCGGTGCCATCCATACGGTCGCCAATTGTCCAACTAGGATTAGCCGCGTTGAGCACGACACAGGCAGCAAATATCAAGACGCCCTCGAAGCCAATGAACATGCCCTGAAAGCGAGTAATAGGGCCGTTCCAGCCATCACTCAGCTCCGCTGTTCGGAAGGCCGAACGCCACAAGATGCAGACAGCCGAAATGCCAATAGCAGCCAGAAAGTAGGGCCATATGCGGGCAGAGCGCACGCGGACATCGGCGGGGTTCTGGTTGAGGGCAATAGCGGTGCCGAGAGCGTTAGTGCGGCGGCGCAAGCGGAAAATGAAGAATAGAGCGGCGACGATGAAGAACGTTCCCGTGAAGACCTGAACTGAAAGACCGGAGACCATGACGTAGGTTCCCGAATCGATATTGCTGCCATTCTTCAGGGCGATTGCCGCCCATGCACCACCACCAGCTTGCAGGACGAGGGCAACGAAGTCGCAGGGGATGAACTGTAGAACAGACTAGGTTAGTTATGACTTATGAAAAATGGCATCTTCTAAAAGGCCAAGATAAGAAAGAAAAAAAAAACAGAAGAAGAGGGATCACTAACGAAGTGGGTGTACCAATGAGGCGCCACAATGGAATTATCTTCGCCGTAAATCTCGACTATACGGCGCAGACACAGATACACACCAGCTGCCATGAAAGCCGGTCCAATAGTCAAGCAGATAATCTGAACCAGGAAACCAGTCATGTTCCACTGGTTCTGCCAGCTCATGATACGACCGATGTAGCCGATAACCTCGCACAGGCAGCCGACGCCCAACAACAGGTTGAAGATGAAGGCGCGGCGGGTAACCAGATAGGAGGCTAGGAAGAAAGTCATGCTCATACTGAATAGCACCAGGAAAACGACATTAGGGGCTAGCTGAATCTGGTACTCGTAGTAACTGTCGATGTAGTCTAGGCAGAACTGTGAGCGCGAGTTGTTGGAGCAGTAGTCGGCCCATGTGCTGTCGTTAGCGCTTAGTGCGGGCATAATGACGGCGTTGTATAAGACAAAGAAGCCCTCATCACCAATGGTCTTCGTCATGGCTGCAAGGTAATAATGAGAGGGTAGAGGGAGAAACAAAGTATTCAGGAAAGAACTGTCAGTATTCGCAGGAAAATATAAATACAAGAGAAAGAAATCCTGGTTATATACCGCAGGGTCGAAGCCGCTTTGGGTGGTTCAAAATGGAAAGCTGCAGTCAAACGACGGGAAGTGCGGTCCGGTACGATCCGAAGTCTTCAATCAAGACAAAAAATATGGCTCTAGAAAATTAGTCAAAAATATATATATATATATTCAAGAAGAGAAAAGAATAAAGTAAGCGGCTGTCTTTCGTGCTCAGATTTTCGGTCAGTCTATGGTTCTCGGTCAGGAATAGAACAATAGCACTAACCTAAGGGATCAGATGACATCAAACACGGCGATGGGTGTAGCTGATATTTAAATATTGGATGAGATATTGAGGAAGTAAATAATCAGATATTCTTATCAGAGCGGCGGCGAACGGAAGGGACGCATGGAGGGAGAAGCTTCTGTCATATTACCAGACGCCGGTAGCAGCTAACCACGACACCATACATATACACTAAATTGATATACCAGCCCTTCAAAGTTCTTGAAAGGGGGCCTAGCCCAGGACGGGATAAAGCATCATCTAGCTGTTTGTTTCGTCGTGTTGAGGCTCAGCTTCCTAACCCGCTTAGGCCGGTGGCCAGGGCTCGCAGGCGTTTAAACCTTGGCGGTTTGTGTTTCCGTTCCCGTTTCGGTCCTGCTCTAGCTATTTTCTGGTTTTATTATTTTTTATTCTTACTTGGTCACAAACAGATCCAGGTTGCCTGCTTTGTCTGTTATTGAGCATCAAATACATAGTGGTCTCTATCATACTACAGTATATGTCCCCTTTTTTTTCCCTCTTGCTCAGTTTTGACAAGAAGATACTGATTGTTCTATACCCGCTCTGAGCTTCTTCCTGCAACTTTCTGTTATTTAGTAGGCATTTGTTATATGGCACTAGATTCCGAGCTCAGTGATCCTTCTTGCTGGTTTCAGGGATCCTGTGCTGCGGGATCGTGTAAGTCGACACCGAAAAAAAAAAAAAAAAAAAAAAAAAAAGGAAAAAAAAAGGAAAAGAAACAAAGCCCAATAGACAGCGCTTGAATATTGCTTCTTAACTTTTACATATTTCCACATTTTTGTCAGTCAATTATCACCTTGTTTAACATTACATCCGTAGAGAGTTTTCAAATCTTAAGCTCCAAGCTATATATCAGGGTTATATATAAGGGTTATTTGGCCTATCTAACGTCTCCATCTTCTCTGTTAGCCTCAACCACCGGAACGCTCGGGACCACTACCAACCGAAGACCGGCCATTCCATCTATATGAATCCAAAGCATGTTTTAGCTGTAGCTTGATTTATACAGACCTTCCTGCTGCAGAAACCAGGCTGCTCAAGATAAGATCGACTATCAGACCTTTTGTGCCGGATGAAGGCCCAGAAGTGTACTAAACTTTTCTTGCAGTTCGGTTGATCTTTAATGCTTCGGCTTTTGGATATTATGACCCTGAAAACTGATAGAAGTCTCATAAAGCTAAATGCATGGAGATTTCAAGAGTAAAAGAGGATGTGAGAAAACTGTCATCCAAGCAGGCAGTAGGATCCCTCCCCGCAATTCCGGCTCTAGCTTCTTTCATTCTTCTTGGCATCTTTTGCTATGCTTCGCCACAGCTCAACTACTTTCCAACAGCCGACAGATTTGGTTTCTGTACTTTCCATCTGATCGACTGGCACGCACTGTCGCAGCAATTTGTAGAAAAAAAATTGTATAAAAAAAAGATAAAAATTTAGTATACACCTTGATTAAATATAATCCAGTTGTTTCACTACCGTTAGAGAACTCATCGACCGCCTGTCTTTCAAGCCTGCTACCACAATAAAACACAAAAGGAAAGAATGAACGATCTCCCGCTTGGCAGATGACCGCAGATCCCTCCTGCCCAGAGACCCAGAGAATATACTGAGCAGACTACATGCTAATATCTTGCTCACCCGCTGCAGCCCGAGTACTAGTAGTACCAAATGTCTGCTGCCTTGGGATCCTAGGTTTCTGATACTATTCCCCCCGTCTTCTTTGTCCCCATGTTCCCAAATATCAGATCTGTGGTCTGTGCGATAGACATCGAAACGCTCCTCTTGTACAGGCTTCTAGTGGCTTACTTGCAGTGATACATAAGTAATACTATATCCATTGTTTCTGGCATTACAACTCTAGTCTTCTAGTCTGCAAATAAACCTCGAAGCAAAGCAATATTTCATCTGCGATTCTAGGTGCTAGTATCTTGTAACGTCGCTCGTACCTAATATCTGCAATTTTCGAGATATAAAAAAAGATGACAGCTATCTTTTAGTTGTCTTCAGCCATACCAAGAAACAATGGTTCTATTGTCTTAGGCTGCAATTCTTTACCATGTTAGTACACATTAATTCAGGTTGATAGTTATTTATAGTCTATCATATATGTACTAATAGATTACTCCCTGTACTATCTTCCTATGGCCACCAACAATCGCACTTGACGTCAAAATTCCTAGCCCGTATGGTATAACCTTCCCTAGAACGTTGGATTATGATCGGAATAGGGAAATTCCGGCTATAATTCAAAAGCGGGGCTAGCATATAGCGGAGTTTTAATTTACATAGTCTTGTTAATAGTAGAGTTACATTGATATTGACATCTACCGGAACGATTATCCTTCTTTAGAAGTGAAAGCAATGTGTCTATCGAACTACATATACGGAGATCTCAAACTCTATAAAACCACAGCCTCCTATATAATCACGTCACTCGAAAAGAGAATGGTTCGTTCCTAGGGCTCCGCTCTTGTCAATGGTTGTAGGAACTCCGGGGAAACACCAAGGTCAAGAAATGAACACGCCGCCATTACAAAGCTTCTGATAGTTGGTCCATATTTGGCTATCAGTCTTTACTCAGTACTACTTCTTCCCTAATCTAGTCATGGCTTGGAACTAGCCTCCAAACTTCCTATGGCAGCTTCTATCAGTAGTAGAGTTATCACGTTAGGATAAACTATATCCCTCCCTCCCTTATTTTGCTTCTTCTTCCCTCTGTAGTCTTCATATATCCCTGCGGTAATACAGTCACTTAAGGTCATCATTACGGTTCGCAATTATGATAAGTTACAATTCTGCAACTATGACACAGCAAGTCCGTTATCACTATAGCACTCTGCCTGCAAACCCTCCACCATTCCGAGTCCATTTCCATCCAGACACACTATTGCTATGATGGCACTAACACATAATAATAATTGTGTCCGAGTCTCTGTTCTGCCGCTGTAGAGTGTATTCTGACTATATATTCATGTTTGTGCATGCTTTTCTTGACCCCGAGGGAGAACTCTTGTCAGGCGGCATCAGATACCCCCCTCCTCCTAGAGAGGAGCGTGATTGACAAGTTTCTAAGGGAGCCCGCTCATATGCCAGCTTGTGGCGGTTGCGTAAATACAAGCTGATTTGATGTTGTTGTAGTAATGTCTGCTCTGCTTACTAGTTCCATTCTGCCCCCTTTACCATTCTTGTTATCGTCTCGCTGCAGTTTCTCTGGTGGGTGGCGCTTTCTAGCAGCCGCATTGTTGGATTGTCGGGTCCTGATTTCACACAATATGCCTTGCCATCGCTTCCACGTATGTCTTCTGTCGACAGGTCCGTTGCTAGGCATGGCCGTGCACCTACATGAGAGACCGTCTGCTTTCCTCCCCATGGACGTCTCACGGCTCTGATCCAACTTAGATATAGTTCCAGCCCGATGTGTTCCATCCTCTCCTGTGTCAGCAATCAGTTTTCTCTCCTTGTCAGCCTCTTCATTTCCTCCTGCGTGACCTTTGTAGACCACTTCTCCCACAAGTTCCGTCCAGGACACTGTCTCTTCCTCTTTCTTCTACCTTCGCCAGTGCCTTTACTGTCCGCACTATCCATTTCCCCGCTTCAGGACTACCTTCCCCGTCTCCTATTTGGCCTCCTGCTACCCGTCTTCTCTTCCGCCAAGGCACTAACTCCTCTACACTCTTCATAATTTCCTTGTATGCATCTAACTGCCTCATTCTCGCCTCCACAACTATATACTGATGAGCCATGTACATTGCCAAGTGCTCACGTCATCTATATATCATAAATACCATCACGTGAAGTTGGATCTGTCTCATTGCAAGCTTTAGCTCAAGCTATAGTTATATTATCAGAATCTATTACATTCTGCTAGGCATATCAAGTTATACGCGAATATAAACACTCGTTTCATATACATTTCGGATTTCATGTTTACTGATGCCATACAACTCTCGATTTCCTTGATCATATTTGATATTGCCGTGATATACTCCAAATATGGCATATTACTATATTGCAGGAACTATGAACCAAATCATCAACAACATATTTAAAAACTCATAGAAACTATATTATGGTGTTATACATGCCCATTAAAACTCTCGAGATGTTTTTTTTATATGATCTTGGGGTTTTTCCTACTCCTGTTAGTTCTTAAGCGAGTAGTGCTGCCTCAAGATTCCCATGACGTTCTCGCGATTCCTAAGTAAGAGTACTACATTATCCCCAATATGGCTCTATTTTTGCTGCTCGAACGTTTAGTTTTTCTTCTGTAAGGTGCAAAGTTTCTTGTAGCTAAAAAGATAATGGTTGTTCACAAACAAGTGCGTCTTTTAACAAAGTATCGTGAATATTAAGCCAGCAAGATATATAGGGTTAGAGTAATATTCTATTTGTGGCAACCCTAAATATGCACTAGGATATAATTCATACGTGAATATCAACACTTGTTGTTCTTTTTCAACGCTATCTTGTCGATGATAAACATATTCAATGCCCGTGTCACTTTAACAATCAACCATTGTAGAATCTAAACATGACAGCACCTCGATCTAACTCAACACGTCAATATACATCCATCGCGACCATATGATGAAGTTTGCTTATCGCCCAATTGACCCTCATCCCGACAGTCCTCGACCTCAGATTAACACATAGCGACTTCGACCCTTCTCATATCTCATCCTTTATCAAAGAAACGAAGCCTGCTTTGCAATGGTTTTGACTAGGCTGTGAGATCCAGTTTGATTTTCGTCCTATATAATAGTAGTACTATCTCAAACCCCGGAACCAGTAACTAACACAATCAAAACCATGGGCTGTGAACTGAATTTATACGTTATCTTATTGTTGAGATGCAAGTTCACCTGAGATTATCACTCATGTTTCCTTGGAATACGAAGAAATATATCCTTTGTTTATATGTATGTTGATTTTTTTCTCTATACTATGGGATGAGGACGATGACCTGTCAAGGAGCTCGTTTCTTGCTTCTGTTTCCTGATCCAAGCCCCAGTAACTCGTAGTCATGCTTCGCCAGTTACAATTTTATGCATTATTGCACATGGCATACAAGCATGATAGCTACTTTTATGCTGTTATCATAAAGAGAATGTAAATCACGCCTAGCAATATTTCTTACATGTGCTTCTACAACTCTATAACTGGTGAGGTCGGGCCTCGGGGTCAGAAGACAAAAGATTGCATACAGGGTTTTTTTCTTTATTCTTTTTTTTGCTAGCCAAGGCTATATAATATCTAGTTCTCTCATATCTCGGGCCGGCGCCGGTACGAGAAAGGCCAATATGCTACAACATGATATACATGCATGCGCTATACGTTGCACGTATACACGATCACTAGTGTAGTCATCCACAGGTTCTACGTGGCAACGCGCTAAGCCGCCCATACTGAGCCTTTGTAACCAATTGTTCCAGTAAGGGGAGCCACAGGAACAGCCCAGACAAACGGGAGGTGGTTGGCTACTACTACTACTACTACTACTACTAGTCTTGTCTTAGTACGTAGTAGAAATAGAAGTGGTACTAGCGGTAATTACGGCGATAGCTGAGTGGCCGGGCTGGATCCTCGGCTCGGCAAAACAGATAACATCGACAAATGATGCAAACAAACCTATGGGCCAAAACGAGGGGCGCTTATGAAGGGAATGCCGCTCGAGGAGTCGCTTCTTGGTTGCTTCACCGTAGAAATCCGACTGAAAATGTGTGAAGTTGTTATAGCCAGGTAAGGGTATAGGTATCATCAGCTCGCAGATGACATCTGAGAACATGGGAAAAAAAAAACTACGAAGAGAGAGGGAGAAAAAGGGAGGTGTTTAGACACATTGATTCCGCCGTTGTTCACCGACATCTGATGTACTAAAGCAATAACGGACAAGCTGTTCAGGGACCACGACTCGACAAGAAGATGTTAGTAGTGATTCTTTCAGCTCATGATTACGCTAGACCGGTTCAGATTGTCTCTTAATATGGTCTTTTGTCTGCAACATGCAAGTTCGGCGACAATCTTGTTTGGGAAAAGGAGCAGAACTAGTAGTAGTAGTAGTAGTAGTATTCCTCTTCCAGCTGTTTTTCATGTTTTTGTTTTACTTCGCGGCGGATATTACGAGAGAAAGAACATGGATATCTTTCTCTCGAAGTTGACAATGGCAGCTGATCTAAACAAAGTTATTCGCCGTCTAGCCTGCATGGAACCGAGAGTAGAAGATGGCTATGTGGCAGGCCAACAGGTAAGCGGACAAAAGAGCTTCACTTGGCTGAAGTGCTAACTGGCTAGCGATGGATAAGCTAGACTTCGCTAGTGTGCTAGGAACTGGGCTTTAAAGGAGTATTCAGTAAGATCATATTTGCAAAAAAAGGAAAAAGAAAAAAAGAACGCATGCTGTTTGCCATTAGAGTTCGTTGTCCTGATTCCCTCTAGCAATTCCTCGTAACCATCATATGTAGCTTCATATCACAAGGCCGGGTGGCAGAACAGGCTAGAGGAGAATACTAGATTGCAGGGCGTTCGCCGCATATCCTAGCATGGTCGGCTTCGGGAACAAACAGAGGCACTACTACTGGAACGAATCAACGAACGGAAAGAGACCAGGTACGCACAAATAGCCAGGTACAAATAATAAGGTGTATGCAACCTGGTGATACATAGACCGGGTTGGGTACATGCATCTCACCATCCCCTTTCCCTACGTACCTGTCTGCCAACGCACGATAGTGGGATAGAGAAAGGACCGGACTTCACAAATGGCAGAATTAGACGACGACGACGATGACGACGACACTTTGACATCTCGTCTGAGGACCCTAAAGAGTTTGATGCAACGCATGAAGAGCGAATCTTTCTTTTTTTTTTTTTTTTTCTCCCGAGGTGTCCTATGAGAACCTACATGAAGTAATTATTAGTGAAAACAGATCAAAAAAAAAGTAGGGCCCATCACTAACTTGGTCAAGGAGAGAACATGGAGACGCGTCGTGAAGCGTGTTCCCGAGGCAGACGCGTAGTTGCTCGTAACATTCAAAGCCCAGACAGACCCTTCAGAATCATGAGGTTGGCAGCAGAAATAAAGCCCTTGGAAAGGGATCAAACTTGGGCGGGGATGAAACGTGAACCTCACTGGCACAGCAGTAACAACAGCGATCAGTCAAGAACGCCACACATATGACCCTGTTGTTTACCAGTCTGTCCAGATAAGCCATCATTATCACCATCATCATCACCAGCAACATATTAATAGATGCTGGTGATACTTATGATAGACGAACAAGAGATCAAGACTTGAAACAGATACAACCACAAAAGCAATGTACAGTTGCGGCGCGACGTCTGGAGGGAGTAGTATCGTTGTATCTGTGCCTCAGGCCACCTTGGCTCCCAGCCCAGAGCAACTGACTGCTTCACTATAGGCCGGTCAACATTGCCTCTTTACTCTCTAATTAGCAAGATGATAACGCAAATGCGTTCAAGTTGTTGGGTAGCATGGCGAACGCGTCGCTGCAGACTCTCGAATCTAGAAACGACATGCATGCTGGGGCAGAGACTTGTTCTCTCTGGCTCTGTTTTCTCTCTTGGAAATTAGCAAACGGAATAAAAGAATAAAATGAGAACTGAGGGGGTGTATCTATTACTATGCCGACCTCCGACTTATCTCGCTGCTGGATGGCCTTTTTGGCCGCGTTGCCATGGAGACTAAGTACCTTCAGCTCAAAGATTATCGAGCAATTCGACGGAAGAATATATATGGGGAGGTATGGAGTAAAGGAGACGTAAAGTTCAGCAACCTAAGTAAAGTGGCTTCCCATTAGGGATTGTTATGGAGGATTATAATGAGGACGGACATGCATTTGGGAGGCAAATAACAGTTTCAGTTTGCCGAACAATAACGCACTAGCAACGGCGCTAGACTCTGTTATTATGATTATTAGTGCCTTGGGAATAGTATACTAGCGTTCTTCTAGGGCCGCTGAGGCAAACCAGACTGCCTTGTTGGTGAAAGTGTATTAGTAGTCTATTATACGACTGTAGCGGCAAATTTGTATGTGTCATTATTGCCAAATCTAATTACCTTGTAGTACTGGAATGACTACGTGCTATGTATTATACGAGGTTGGAAGGCTGTTCTAACAAATTCAATACCGCGCAGACTCACTCACCGTATCTGACATACTACTAAGTCGACGGCAGAATGTCAGACTTGTGCCTTCTTTCATTTCGAATTAAGCCATCAGCTAGGCGACCAAGGACCGTATCCTGTGCGATAAACTATGCTGGAGAGTAGAAGGACAATCAGAAACCTCGTCATAGATGGCTACAAGTAAACATGCACAGTCGATATATAAAGAAAAACAAAAACAAAAAGAGCGTCGTGGTGGTGGTGGTGGTGGTGGTGGCATTTGAGCAGATGCTCGTTTTATGCCGCAGTCAGACACATAATTTTTTGTAACTTTCAAGGTCTACATACAATCCAGTGTGCCTCTCTTCCAGTTTTTTCCAAAGATATCACAAAACAGCCAACAACACGTGATATATGACAGCCCGTTATGGTGCTGTTGCAGTTGGTGTGCGTGCCGTCTGGCGATCAACCACAATTCCCATCGGGGACTGCCTGCTCTATTATGTAGTAGGATGTTTCTTTCTCTCCCAGCCTCCTCCATCCATCACACTCCTCTGTATTTGTATGTATATATATATATATATATATATATATTTTTTGGTAAATTACTATTCGTTGTTTACGAAGGGTCATATAATCTACCTTAAATATCATATCGGCTTCTCGCCATACTATGTACATGCAGCAACGCGACAACAGCATAATCACTAGTAGTAACCCAGTAACCTTTTTTTTTTCTTTTGTTTTCTTTGGTTCTATCCTTCAGATATCACTATAAGCATGAACGACATTTCGTACATGTACATTAAGTATAAACTATCTATATCATCATGCATCTTATCAACTAGCGTCAATGGATCGGGGATTAACTCGATGGTCACCCACCCTACCTCAGCCGCCGGTTCCACATCTGCCAATAAAAATACAAAAAGATACCGGACACAACATTGCGTGTCAACTGATTACGCAGCTAGTATATGAGGCGATGCTGAGGAGGGTTGATATTCGTAACCCTAGACTCCTTACTCCAGGCAAAATACCGTGTTACTTTTGTATTTAGAGGCGCTACTATGTACATAGTATCTACTACTATACGGTGGCGGCTTACTACAGTGTCTATATCTTATTGGTGCTACATACAGGGCGCGGGTTGTGTTTTGTTTGCTTGGCTTACTACTACTAGCCTTGTTGTCTACCTCCTCGGTACAACTACCTCTTCCAATACGATGCCATCGAGGCACACAAGTTACATTGTACATGCATATTTACGTACGTATTATGTATGCATCCAATGCATGCATCAACCGGTGCAGAAAGTATTGGCTGCTGAGCTACATCGCCGCACCCGCCAATTCCCTTCTCCACTTGAAGCTCTAAACACGCGAAGCAACAAAGACAGAGAAAAAGAGAAATGGAAGGAAAAAAAAAATGAAAGGAAAAATGACAAGTAACTACTACGTAAAGCGTTGCCAACTACCATACTACTGACTAGCTCATCGATACAGCTCGATAAGTATCTTTATAGCTATAGAAATTTTAAAAAAAAAATATATATATATATAGCTCAATAAATAGCAAAATCCCTCGTGTCGCAGGGACCCATCCCCCCTTCTCTGTTCCTAGATTGGATTCTTGTAGTGCTTCTGTTGCACTTGGCTCTGGCCGCAGCTGGAACTAGAGTGGAGGCAGTGACGGGACAGCGAGGTCAGTCCCGCGTCTCTTTTGAATAAACACAGAGAGAAAAAAAAAAAAAGATATATTAGTCAGCACCGCATATGGGGCTGACTGGCTGCTACCGATTGCAGCAGCTACTTTCATTTAAAGGTCCTTTTAGCTTAGCAATCAACCCATATACCAGTGTTGCAGAGAGCATCCGTCTACGATTTTCAAGAGTACCTAAAGAATAAAATGAAAAAGGCTGGAAATTACACGAAGAAGCACCGAGACTTGGTATGGCGGCACTGGCTGGCTGGTGTGTCTATCTGTCTGTCTTACCTATTCGGAACTAGCACCACGTATCCTTTTTGTATTATGATAAATATTATATTTTAAATATTATGTTTGTTTCTTTTCCTACCTGCTGATCCACTATGTAATATATCTTTTCTTGTGGCCTACTAATACGAATCACGCCTATGAGACGCGTCTGGCCCAACAGAGGAGAAAACAAAGAAAGAAAGAAGAAATAAACCGAAGCGAGACGAAGTCCGTCGAGAACAGACCGTCGTGTCATCTCTCGTTTCTATGACCACCAACATCACTGTAGTAGCTTAGCCGCCCGTCCGTCGCCATCACCGGGAGAAAGAAGTGAGAGAAAGAAAAAAAATACAGCTCAAAGCTATCTACTAATTGCTACTCTACAATGTAGAAACCGCCCTGCTGTGTGATATATCATAGGCCACAGTAGCATTCTTATATCCTCTTACAATTTCAATAATAGGTTTATGTTGCTATCGTCACTGCCGCTACGACCACCAATAATGTATATATATATATATATGCGCACATCAGCATCATACGGGATCCGTTATCTAACATCCACTGGCCAATACCAACCCAATATGCAGCTGCTAATATCGGTTATATGTTGCCATATACGATGAATTATTTTACCCGTGGACATTGCTGCTCACCCGACTTGTGATCAAGCGGCCAAGCCAAGCAGCGTTTAGTTATCATTGTGCTTGGCTGCATATAGGGGACAAGGCAAAAGTAGAGAGTACTGTTAGGTAAGCCATATACGTTCTTTAGCGTATGTAATATAATCTACATGTGAATTACATCGGATAGATGTTGTGTCCACTACACCGCCTATCCTGCGCCGCCGCAATGCAACAAATAACCACAAGCGAAGTTGGCAAGTCTTGAAGAGCAGAGCAGATCATAAGAAAGACGGGCAAGTCAGTCAGTGAGTTAGTCAGCCCCGTCCACCTCTCTGATTTGTTACATAGTTAGTCTTTGTTTTCTTGGTTCGTGCTCAAGCTCTTTGCTGAGACACTTTCTTCTCGTTGTTTCAATACTGCAAGATGGGCCGCAGTTTTCCTCATTCTGATATACACACGCCCTGCCCCTTGTTCGCCTCTTTTTTATTCTTTTTTTTTTTTCTTTACTTTTGTACTATCTTCTAGGAAGAGATTCTGAGCTTCCTCATTTCCCCTTCTAGTGCATCTAAGACCAGTTCCTGTATTGTGACCCTTCTTTCTTGACTAGAAAGAGTTTAGCTCCAGTCGTAAATTGAGGTGGCCAGACAGAGCTACTAACAGCTCTATTTGGCTGTTTACGAGCTATTCAAGCTATGCCCACTACTAGCTCTCCCAGCCTCTTCTCAGGACTTTCTGTAGAAGCCACAGGCTACGCCGCCTTTTTACCAATTTCTCTCTGTTCTCTTTTCCATCGCTAGTTAGTCAGTCAGTCTGGCTGAATAGGAAGATTACACAGCTATCAGTATCCTAGCCCCAAATATAACGACGTTTTTTTTTTTTAAATTGTATCTGCAGGTCTCTAATCGGACATTGGGGCAAAAGATCCTGGAAATAGGATAACATAAACTTACTAAGGCTTTCGTTGCTGTAGCAAATATTACAATCAGTATCTTCATTGTTCTGGAAACTTAATAAGATTACTGGTAAAAATATATAGATATCTCAATCCATGATTTTAAACAAGTTTGTTCATCCTCTCGACTGACTGAACCTGGTACTAATGCGTTTCGATCATGCGAAACACCAGGAATAGTAGCTTGTATACGATGGTCTAAAGATCAACAAAGCCAATTGCTTGAACATTCCGTCCAAAGGCTGGCCGTCAGTGGTCCAAGAAGAGAAGAGAAGAGAAGAGAACAGCAGAAGATCAACACGGAGTGGAATAAAAATACAACTTACTCTGTTGCTCCAGGGGTTGACGAACGGCCGATCAAAACCTAGAAGCAACAACAGCTAACTAAAAAAAGAAAAGTACACTGGACCCTAACACATATCCGTGTTGGAACAAGCCCAAATCTAAAACAAAATATACTAGACTGGTCTTGGTAGTTAATTGGTACAGTGACTTTTAATAGATACCGACTCAGAACACGCCAAATAGCGCGTTCACGTAGCTTAAAAGCCAATTTAAAGCAGATCCGTTCATGTCTTGTTATAGTTCTGGTCTCCCAGGATTCTGACCTGAAGTCGAGAGCATCATTTTAAAGTGGCCCAATATCATATTCCTGTACAGGCTATACATGATTATTTAGGTGTTTAGCAGTAGAACTGGCCTAGCCGAGTATATTACAAACAAGACTTGACTTAATAAACAACCCGCTATAGCTCTTGGAGGTCGCTGAGTCTGCTTCGTTCCTTCTTTTGAGTAAAACTAATTATTATTGATTGCTAACAGTGATCTAACAGTGATCTGAGTTTTGTGGATAAGCTCCTGGTTAGTGGTTGTCGGCAATCAGAGATCAAAGATATCGACCACACGATTTCGGGGCTTTAAGTCCAGATCCAAAGAAATAGAAGAGCAGCGACGATTAAGAGTGCTAGGGCAAGAAATAGAAATAAAGCATAACTCTGTAACATAAGCTTTCTTGAGGCCTAGCCTGACAACGCCTCGAGACCATCCTTTTTTCAAACAACCCTAACACAAACCCTGCTCGCAGGCTAAAGCTTGTGGTCGGATCTTTTCCACCCCCCCAGTCAAACCAAAAGACAACACAGAGGGAAAAAAAAATAACCCCCCCCCCCAGAAAACAGTGCTTGGAGGTAAATTTTAGGCCATTGGCGACAGAGTTGTACTGTAACCGTACCGCAACTGAGCCTCGAAGCTAGTACTATAGCCCGCTGGAACATAGCAGTAAACACGGGACAGCCTTTCTAATTTCGCCCTTGGATCGATCAACGACGTTGATTATTACCACAACCTCCACAACACCATCACCAAAAAAAACCACCACACAATACTATCACCACCAGCCCCGGCTATCTTGTTATTCTCGTTTTTTTTTTTTTCCTTGCCTCGCTTTCCGGATCACAGTTCGCAGAGAACGCCCTATAACCACCGTTTCAACCAAGATCGCAGCATTTAGCCTGCGACCACCAGTTGCCCAACCTGGATTTCGAAGCCCGCGTACCGGTTCCGGTCAGCTTCTTCCCTTCGTCGTACAGGGAAGAAGCCGAATCGCAGAACCAGAAGCAGCAGACCAACATCAAGCACTCGACGACTAAGACGACGATTGTCGACACTGTTGATGAGAACAACTTACAGCCGCTGCCGCCCAAGCAGACGCTCTACCAGGCGACACTGATCTCGCAGGGCCAGAACCCGCCCGCTCGTCCTCCGGCCCAGGTTGAGGAGCATCACCATCACCACCATCACCAGCTCCCGGCGCCAGTTCCTGGCGCGCACCCCTTTGCACCAGAGGCACCTAAGGAGGAGATCCACATCCACGAGGAAACCACCTACCGTCGCCCTGGCCTGGCAAAGTCGGTGTTCTCGGCTGCTGCAAAGCCATTTTCTTCGCGCGAGAGCGCCTTCCACGGCCGCGATACCACGTACGGCACCCGCGATTCGACCTTTGGTGCTAGCGAAAGCCTTCAGTAAGTACCTTCTTTTATAAATCACTCATTTCACAGCAGCGGCAGAAACAGCAGTACTAGAAAGTTAGCTATGTACATGTTGGATCGAACGTTGTCTGTCATTCCTAAGAAGAAAAAAAAAAGGGAACAAAATTGGGACTAGGAAGAGCTAGAATGATTACAATCCCTCATCTGTTGTCACGATTGCAGCTTCGCATAGCGGAAAGCGGTGTCTATTTGCTGGCATCGCTTCTTCGCTTGAGAAAGCCTGCCACGCACGAAGACCTGATGCCTCACTTGCCGTCGACCTGCCTTCCCCCACCCATTGCTGTATCTCTTCAAAGAAAGAACGAAGAATCATTAAAAATATACTGTACATCTTGTGTGTGCTACTGTACTACTGGTTCTATGATCACCACCGCATACACCGTCCTTACCTACGCATGTCACTTCCTCATTCTGTTCTATCCTATTTGTCATCATACACCAGACTCTCTGTCTACGCCTGCTGAGCTTGCTAGTTGGGAGCCGGCTGCTGCCCGCATGGCACCAACGTCAACCCGCGTTTTCGATGCCGGATCTCCTTGGTTCTGCGCCTAGCCTGCCTCACAGTCTCAGCCGGATTCCCCAATCTACTGTTTGTTTTTGTTTATGGATGTGCTTTGTCTGGTTTAGCTACTGTTATGGGCTAAGTCATTCCTAGCTCTATCCCTCCTTCTCTTGGGCCTTCCTTCCACTGTTTTGTCCCTTTGTCTCTTTTGCCCCAAAGCCTGGTGGTAGCTTTTGCTACTTGCTTGTCTTATTCTCTCTTTCGCTTGTGGTTGTGGTCTTTATTTTCGGCTGAAAAGCTGAGTTGAACCGACCCATATTCCAAAGCTGCCATTGTTCTATCTTGATTGCTTTACTGCTTGTTTTTCTTTTGCGCTTTGAGACTTTTCTTTCTACTGCCGACTATTGCTTGGCCTATCTTTCAGTCTGCTGCAATTCACCCTGGACACAGTGTCTTTCTTACCTATGTATTTCATCTACTGTCATGGGAAGGGAGACAACCGGGCAAAGACCAGCAGCAGAAGGGAAGAGGGCTTTTGCGTTTGTAGCAGCAGAAGCAGAATCCGAAGCGTAGAAAAAGTAAACAAACAGATACGGGGTGGCTGCAGCCAGAGACAGACGGACAGACAAAACAGCGGCAAGCACAGAGCGCGGAAACTCGAAGGCCTAAAAAAAAAGGGGGTGTTACCTCTGTGCATACACTGGCTCTCACACTCTCTTCAGTCTCTCTTTGTGGGCCTCTGCGCGCAGCAAGAGAAGCTAGATCAAGAAAGCACAACAGAACAGAACATAGCAAAACAGCACCGCAATCAATACGGACTGACAGGGATCGATTGATGGCGCGCCTCAGACACAAACAGAGCGAGCAGTCAGTCATTCGTGATTTTCACTTGCAATATCTGTTCTGTTACAAGGGGTGTGTCTCGAGCAGCTCTCTGGCCGCACGAGCTACGCTAATTCTATACTGGCTCCAAGAGCTACAGCTAGCAGGGAACAGTGGCCGAGCGCGTACAAGGGGAGGGGCGTGTGCAATCTGCCCTTTCTTTCTCCACTCTTGTTCTCTGTTTCCTTCTCCCAGACAAAAACATGGACCCAGCGAGTGAAAATAAACAAACCAGGGTTGGAGACTGAATGAGCAGCCACACGCTACATGGGATGCACCGCGACTTTTATACTCCTTCCTCGCCTTGAAGTTTGAGCTTTCTCTTCTTCTTCCCTTCTTATTCTTACTTCCTGTCCTTCCATTCCAAGCTCTTCTTTCCCTTTCCATTCTCCATCCACCGCACACAACTAACTTTGTCGACCTTTAACCAGTCGCCCTCGCTCTGAATTCATTGAGACTCGTTGTGATACCAACAAGTCTCTTCCCCTTCCTACCTCGCCTCTCGATCTTGCCGAACGCAGGTATCGTGATTTCCGTCCCGCCGAGAAATCGCAGGTGACCACAGTCGACATCTCTCGTCCCTCATACGCCAAGTCGTCCTTTTCTTCTTCCCACAAGTCGCCTCCCGTCGTTTCGGAAGGCACTTTCATCGAGTCTTTCAAGACCACCGCTCCCCGCTCCTCGTACGCTCGTTCGCAGGTGTCTCCGGCTTACCCCGAGTCATCCGTTTCGTACAAGGCAACCAAAAAGCCTCTAGCTCTTCCCGCTCCCGAATCTTCCGACAAAATGGGTTACTACGACGAATCTGGTATGTTTAATCCGTATAATACGTCCGAGTTGTTGAACGCGACCAGATGTTTTTATATATATATATATATATATTATATAATATATATCTTTTGCAGTACATCACAACTAACCTACATATCAGGTCACTACCACTCCTTCCGTGCCGGCATGCACAAGGCTGCCGCTGGCATGATGGGCACTGAGGAGACTGTTGTCCGTGACACTATCATTGAGCGTCCCGGCGGTGGCTCTGCCTCTACTAGCACTGTCACTATCCCTTGCCACCACATCCGCCTGGGCGACTTCCTTATGCTGCAGGGCCGCCCCTGCCAGGTCATCAAGATCACAACCTCTCCTTCCACCGGCCAGTACCGCTACCTAGGTGTGGATCTATTCACCAAGCAGCTGCACGAGGAGTCCTCTTTCGTGTCCCACCCGGCTCCTTCCGTTGTCGTCCAGACCATGCTTGGTCCCGTCTTCAAGGTCTACCGCGTTCTGGATATCCAGGAGGGCGAGAGTAAGTCCCCATACCGCGACAAAAATGCAATATATACCTGCTACGATAGAGATTTAGTACTAACTGTTGGGCTTACAGTTACCGCCATGACCGAGACCGGTGACATCA
Source organism: Endoconidiophora laricicola (assembly GCA_001640655.1). Classification (NCBI taxonomy): domain Eukaryota; kingdom Fungi; phylum Ascomycota; class Sordariomycetes; order Microascales; family Ceratocystidaceae; genus Endoconidiophora; species Endoconidiophora laricicola. The sequence goes on along the minus strand of LXGT01000109.1, from coordinate 24,362 downwards.
AGCAGGGTCTTCCTGTCATTGACCAGTCTAACCTGTACGGCCGCCTGCGGAGAGCTTTCGCTGCTGGTGCCGGTTCCGTGCGCGTTATGGTCCTGAACGATGAGGGCAACGAGCTGGCCGTTGACATGAAGGTTGTCGGTGGTGCCCGCCTGTAAGCGGTTTCACGCTCTATCTGTGTGCTGCATCATCTTCCATTTTCTAGACCAGCCTGCTCAGATTGACTCAGGCTGTGGTACGGGATGGCGTCCTTTGCGTTGATTTATTGTCTTGTTTATTTTTATCGTTTGAATTATGTCTATCTCTGTTTCGGATGTGATCATGTCCTGTACCTTCCAGCTTTTCCTTAGGCACATAACATTTTACTGAGGGGAGCAGACTTGGCGTGATGGAAATATCATGGCGTGTCTTAATTACTTCTTTTTACCATATTTTGGCGATAGCGATCACAGATAAATAGTGAAATAGTCGATATCTGTAAATTTCTACGAACACATAACACATATTTTTTTTCTTACCAATCGTCATGTCATATGTAGGATGTGATCTTATTTTCAACTGTCTCTTTGAATTGCATGAGCTTCAGCTTTGTCTACTCATTCTGCGCAGTTTGTTGATTGGCTGAAGCTTATCTGTGAACGTACATAGTAAAGGGAGCTTCTGCATTGTTTTCGTTGTGTGATTAACCAATGAGCTTGCGCCATGGTGATGATTAATAGAGCTTTTATCTTATCAATTCCTGCAAGGCATTTATAGTGTCTATTTTGTGTTGGCTTTAAGCATTAGCTCGGGGGTTATGGCTGGCCTGCTGAGCTTATCGCGCTAAACTACTCTGTGCACTGTGATTGTTGGCATCTATCTATCCTCCCTTGCCGTTTCTGGGGTTGTTCTTATTGATATCACGCCTGCCGTTTTGGAAGGTGATATGAAAAGAAGGAAGCAAGAGAGAGAGAGAGAGGGATGCCTTGGAACTTGTGCTGTAGTACTTTGTGTCTGTTTAGCTTAGTCCCTCCCCCCCCCAAGGGTCGCGGTCTGGGCGCGTGACCGGCTTTTTGACTGTATCACTAGCTGATATATGTGAAAGAGCCGGGAGAGATAAGCAGATAGTATAATAGTCACGTTGATGGTTCTCGCGTCAAAACCTGGAACTGCTTTGATTATATATATATATGATTTATTTTCCAGCTTAAACAGCGACTCTTTATTGATTAATTGTGCATCGTGTCTCTCAACAGCAAATCCACAATCTTACTTATTTGTCTGTTCTAGCGAGGTATTATCTTTATCGCATACGATATTGATCCCGACCCAGCTACGTCGTTATCTTCTTTTTATTCGATATAATGGGCAACCAGGAATCAAGTGTCGCGATGACGTCTAACATGGAAAAGAAAAGCCGTGCTACCCCTAAAGAGGACGACTATGTCTACGTCCAATTTGAATCCTCAGATATCGAGAAGCTTTCTCTGTCGCTTGTTGATATCAAGACCCGCGCTCCCGAGGGCCTTTCAGCCAAAGACCTTGTCCAGAGACAAGAGGGGATACTATCTGATCCCAAGAACCGGTTAGTGAGCTCCAAAAAAAAAAGGAAAACACATAGCCCACTCAAATGTCGTATATACTAAATCTTTGCGAAATGTGTGCGCTCGACAAAACAAACAGTCTTGCTCTCCAGGCTTTCAGTGGAAACCAACCTCGTCTGCTGCTTCGAAATGTGACTACCAAAAATGCCGATCCGCATGCCTTCAATGTCAAGATCCCCTTTGAGGGTGCGCCCATCACTAACCAGCACTCAAGTGGCCGTTGCTGGCTGTTTGCGTCGACCAACACCTTCCGCATCGCTATCATGCAGCGTCACAATTTGGCCGAGTTTGAGCTGTCGCAGGCATACCTCTTCTTCTGGGATAAGCTGGAGAAGTCCAACTGGTTTCTAGAGCAGATCATCGATACAGCAGCTGAGCCACTGGATGGCCGTCTGGTGCAGCATCTGCTCGGCGACATCATTTCAGATGGCGGCCAGTGGGACATGGTATACAATCTGGTAGAGAAGTATGGTCTGGTTCCTCAGACTCTCTACCCGGATAGCTTCAATGCAGCAAACTCGTCGACGCTGAACATCATTCTCAAGACCAAGCTACGCGAGTATGCGGTTCGGCTACGGAAACTGTGTGCGGCGCCCGAGTTTCAGAGCAACGGTCCTGCTGGCAGAGCCAACATTGAGAAACTGCGATCTGCTAAGGAGGCCATGATGCGGGAAGTGCAAACCGTCATGACGCTGACTCTGGGTGCGCCACCGGATCCTAGTGAAAAATTCACGTGGCAGTTCGTGGACAAAAATGGCAAGGCACAGGAGGTTGTGACTACGCCTAAGGAGTTTGCCAGTAACATTGGCTCTTCAGCATTCAAGGTCACGTCCGAGAGCATCAGCAAGATGGTATCGCTAGTGAATGACCCGCGCCACGAGCCGCTCACACTACTTACTGTACCACGTCTAGGCAACATCATCGGCGGCCGCAAGATCACATACATTAATGTCGACATGCAGACACTCAAGGACGCATGCGTGGCAATGCTGCGCAGTGGACGGCCCATATTCTTTGGCAGTGACGTGGGCAAGTTTAGCGACTCGCAGTGGGGCGTAATGGACTTGGATCTGTTCGACTACGAGCTTGGGTTCAATGTCAGTCTGCTCGGGGCTAGCAAGGAGATGCGGCTTCGCACGGGTGAGTCACAGATGACGCATGCCATGGTGCTTACGGCGGTGCATGTGGATGCGGACGGCGCATATGTTCGCTGGAGAGTGCAGAATAGCTGGGGTCCGGATGCAGGTGAGAAGGGGTGGTTTGTCATGACTGATGCGTGGATGGATGAGTTTGTGTACCAGGCCGTCATCGATCCGGAGTTTATCAGCAAGGATATCCGGGCAGTGCTGGGCCAGACGCCAGTTGAGCTGCCGTTGTGGGATCCCATGGGTTCTCTAGCTTAGACACTGATTGTTTTCTCCATATTGCCGTCACTGGTCTATTATTATTATTATTATTTTCTTCGAGTCTGAAGCTGTGATAAAATTCAACCCGATGAAATGAGGCGTTATCTGTACTACCGCTACTATCAGGATTCCAACTTGGAAATTTGTCACATGTGGTTTTATTGTTTATTACGATTATTATCCCGCCTGTACGGTGACTCACTGACCGAGGTTTGTATCCAGATGGGGCCCAAGAACGGGAAACTTTAGGAGGAAAGCTGATGTTCGACACGAACGCTTGTAACAAAAGGGGAAGGACAAAACTGGCGGGAGATTTCTAGGCTCTGACGCCGTCTAGCAAGAGTTTCTTACTCCCGGGGGCCCAGAAAAGCATAAGCTCGTATCTGTGAGAATGAGATTACACGGCCTTTGATATGTTGGCAGCTCTTTTACTGGGCCTAGGTCAGCCGCGATTCAAAGAGCCGGGCCAATAACGTGAATACATGTGGCAACTGTTGTGTTTATTTTTTTTTTTTCCATAGATCACCATATTTGACGCACCAGAATATTAACAACAAGTAGAGATTTTCAGCTAAGAAACAATGAATTACATTAGCTTTTTTTTTTCTTCGCTTTCGCCCTTAATGCCGTTGTGTTTCCACTGTGCACCACGAGGAATTCCATCGCATAAGGCAAATTTCCTTTTTTTGTCACCCGATTTATAATCTGTTATCTGCTATAGTTTGAAGGAGAGGGAGAGGCAGGAAAAGAAATGAAACGAAAAGATTGGGTAGGAAGAATATATGATGTTGGTCAAACCAACAACTTACGTAGCTCGATTGCATCACGAGACGAAAAAGAAAGAAGGATGAAATATAAAATATGGATATAGAAGAGAGATATAGGGCCAGGAAGAAAGAAAGAGCGTGTGTATCGTTAGTTCCCTAGAACACGAAGGGGGGGGGGGAAGGGGAGGACGTCACGTTGCACAAAAGGGAGACACGAACAGCCTCAAAAGCCAAGAAAGTAATCTGTGTTTCTTTTTTATCCTTTCCTATATTGAACATCTTGAGGAGGAAGACCAATGAATCAATCGGCAGCCTTATCCATTTGGGATACATAGTAGCTAATAGGGCACACTTTTTGCTCTCTACATTTTCACTCATGAGTCAAGTTGGTAGCGAGGGCGGGAGATGCACCTAATAAAGAAAAAGATAAGTCGACGTCTAGACCGCGGCTGCAACGGCAACTGCGGCTACTTCTAGATGGGTAAATCACTCTAGATCCCGCGTGGTCTTTTGCCCTTTCCCGTGTTTCCTTAATTACCTCCTCCCTAAGGTGAAGTATAGCGGGGAGAGTCGGAACGAGAGAACGAGGTGTTCTTTTTTGCTTGGGCGTTGTTATTCTTCTTTGTTGTTTAGTAGTACACAAAATGCACTTGAATATCTGCCCTTGTGGATGTGGTAGATACATATACGAAATTCAAGTTACTACCAATAGATAGAAAAGATAGAGATAAGAAGGAGTTAGGGCTATAGGTCATGCACTCAGCGATACCAGGACATATAGCTAACATGTAGTAGCAGTGGTAGGATCACATCGGCTGGCTAGGGTTGGCAGCTTGGGTACTATGTAGTATATACAAATGAGAGAGGAAGAGAAGAAGAAGGAAGGAGGAGGAGGAGGAGGAGGAGGAGTATTCGGACGTAGGCAAGGACGGGAAGAAGAGATCGAAAGAGACTTTGGAGGGTGGTAGACGTGGATGATTGGCGAAGAGCAGGATAAGAGAAAGAGGGGAAGAGAGATATGAAAAAGAAAGGAAAGGGGACACAGAGGTGCTTTCTTGGTTCGAAGCAGTATGCTGAGACTGTGGCAAAGATCGTATGAAGAAGGAAAAGCGGGGAGAGGGGGGGGGGGATAAGTCAAGGCCTTTAGGAGGTAAAAGAAAAAATGAAGAGTAAAGAAAAGCTGCCCAATCTTTGTTTAACAAGAGCGCCGGCCTGGTAAGGCCGGCGGTTCTAGCTCAAGCAGTAACTAACTAATAGTAGTACTGATAGACACAAGGACAAGGATAGGCCAGGCCAGCGAAGGTGACTACTTGTAGGTTGACTTGTGTTGTTCGTCTATGTTTGAGGCCTTCCTAGTATAAAAAAAAAAGTTGGGCCTCACAGCACAGACTTTAAGATTTTTTTTATCTGGTTTTTTTGGTTTGGCTGGCCCGAAACATGTTTACTTTCTATCTGAACTCTGGGAGTAAAGAAGAGGAAAAAAAAGTTCCTCAATTTTGGGTGGCGGTTAAACGTTGGTATGTAAGATGATCAGCAGGAGATTATGTCCTGTACAGTGAGTGATGTTCCCATTCGTCTCTTTTTCTTTTCTTTTTTTTTTTCTGGCTTCTTCTACATGCCGTGAAAAGGGAGATGCAGTGCTTTGACGTGAAAAAAAAAAAAGGAAAAAAATAAAATAAAAACCTAACCGAGTTTTTTTCTTCTTCGTCCTCTTAGTGGTTGGGTAGCAATGGTGAAATATAAAGTACAAATTGTCAAAAATAATAATAAATTGTCAAAGGAACACAAGGAAACTAACTGTCTTGGAGTAATCTTTCTTTTTTCCTTCCTTTTTTTTTTTAGTGCAATAAAGTATGTATTTCCTCTGCCTCTGCCTCAGCCTAGCTTGGCTGAACAGTACATAGTGGAAAAGGTCGGTGAGCCTATACTGAGAGCCTAGATCAAATTAGCCAACTCTAACAGCACCTACAATGACTACAATGACACAATGGATATATAATCCATATATTGCTAAAGAGGGATAAACGCCTCGACCATGTCTCACACTAACACAATAAACAGAGAAACAGATCAAGAGCCCTAAGAAAAACAAGAAGGCGTCGTTGGCATTCAGCAGTGTCTGTCTTTGAAGAAACAAACGTGGAGTCGTTAAGAACATTATAACAGAATGAGCACTTAATCAATGAGCGCTTCATCTTTACCCTCCTACTATGTATACTACTTCTCGGCTGGCTTACAAACACCTGCAGATAAGGCATTATATTTCTGCTGCACTATCGGAAGTACCGAGACTCTAGACTAGTCATGTGGGCTCTGCTTAAGCTGCAGCGAAAGCTCTTATAATGAGGTAGCTGGTACATGTGAGGATAGGCGGGCTGTCATATATGAGCTGACGAGCACTAGACAGAGTTTGGATGTGGTTACAAAGTGAGTGATTGTGAGTGTGATTGTCTATTAAACTGCCACTTCGCGGTAGATAAAGAGCCAAACATCAGCCTTCCATCTTCCATCTTAGTAATGTTGTGATTTACAACAAAGTGTGTATCAAGACCCCTAGGGCAGCCTGGAGCCCCCGATCTAGCCCATTGAGATCTGCTTGTGTTTTGCTGATAGAAGGATTGATTCTCAGAACAGATGTGAACAATTAAAAGAGGCCAGTAACAACCAACAAGACGATCAAGGAAGAGAACAAAGTTATCCCTGCCTGTTACTTGCTCCAACCAACAAGGCCCCTTCAAGGCCGAGAGCGAGTGCCCCTCTTTCGCTCAATACTATCCTGCCTCTTTGATTCTCTAAACTTTCTTGTCCTTCTGATACGACGCAGACTGGAAAGCTCGCTTGTGATTGTTATCTGCAGTCCGGCTAGGCCAGGTTATACAAGGACAGACAGAGCACCACCGTCTTTTAACCAGCCGGCTGGCCAGTGCATATAAACGACCCTCCCACCCACCGCAAAACAGTGCAGTGCGTATGGGCCTGTAAATACTTGACATTCATCATAGTTACCAGCTTTATCCTCCTCTAGCAAGCAGCCCAGAAACGGAAGAAAATAAAAGAAGAAGAAAAAAAAATGGGGAAAGAGGACGGGCCTCCTTCATTTTACTATTAATCAGGCCCAGCAGGCAAACAAACAGGCAGACAGGCAGACAAACAGACAGGCCAGAGTAACCCGAAAATTACAACATTCTCTACTCACATATACAAATCAAGGTTGTCTCCGGCGACGTCACCTGCTTCCTTTCAACTGTCAACAGCCATTGCATTTATTCCGAGTTTCGTCTTGTGCCTTCTTTTTGTTTTTTTTTCCCCTTCGGATATTCTTCTAGACTATGATTTGAGCAATCCGACATCAGCCCGCATTTGTTACGCCTTCTTGATATTAGTAGATTACATTCAATACCCACCGCTCTTGTTTTCGTGCGCTTGTTAGGGCCGTTCTCTTTACAATTCCCCCCTCTCTCTCTTTTCTCCCTGTTCGGCTTTCTTGTTTTCTGCGTCTGCCTTACTTACTGTGACAGTTACACCGAATCTTGATCTGGCATTAAAATTTATAAAAAAAAAAATTGTTTTAAAGAGCAGCCGTCTGCCTTCCCTTGTTGCGCAGATCTCGCCGTGCCCCCCAAAGCGGATCAAATCTTGAGTCAGTTGAGCTTTATTCAAACTTTTCCTCTCTTGTTCTAGACACAGACACGAACACAGGGATAGATACATATCAACACACACACATACACACATACACACACACACACACACACACACGCCCCAAACACATCACCCTCGACCCATTATCCATGGACGATCGCGGCTCTTACTATACGTCACCGCACGTCCGCTCGGCCGCCGGGCCCTCGTTTGCCAACCCGGCCCGTAGCTCGATGCCGACCGTGGCCGTCTCGACCGTGCCGTACACCACAGGACCGATTACATCTAACTCGGCTGGCCCCAGTATGGGTGCCTATGCCGCACCACCCCGTGATCCGTTCTATTCGTCAGCAACTCCACGCTCTCACCCGCAGTCTGCACACACGTCACACACTCAGTTGGCTAGCGGCAGCGGCAGCGGCAGCGGCAGCGGTAGTGGCAACGGCAACGGTAACGGCAACGGCAACGGCAACGGTGGCTCTAATGTCTCGTCGTCAGCGGCTCTGAACGCCGATCCGGCCCTCAGCAGCTCGTCTCGCACTGGCCCGCCCCCTGCTAACGGCTATGGAAGCCGCTATATCGGCCCACAGAAGCCCGTCGTCGTGACAGCGTCTAATTCAAAGGGCGCCACCACCTCACCACCGCCTGAGCGCATATATCGCAGTGCCGCATCAACTGGCTTGCACGGACGCACACGCTCCCGCTCACCAAGCCCAGGCATCAAACATGCATACCGCGCTAGTGAGGGTGGCCTTTTGTACGGCCAAAACGGCGCCCGCCATAAGATGGCCCCGCCGCCCCGTGGCGCCCATAGCAGCTATGCATCTCCAACCCGCGAATACAACCAGCCGCTCCGCCGGGGTACTGATGAGTCGGCATCGCCTCGTGTCGACTACTCACCTAGCACCGGAAGTGGAGGTGGCCGCTACGCTGCTAGTGGCGGCAACGGCAGCGCAGCCGATCGCTATGAGCGCGGCAGTGTACGCTATATGGCCGCCGACATAGCTGATGTCTCAGAGTACCAGTACGGGCCTAGCGGCACCGACGACGGCTACGAGCCCCGCCCTCCCGCACGCAACGAACGGGATAATAGCTACCAGCGCCCCGGCGTTGTTTATGACCAGAATCAGGGCCGTGTAGCCGTCAATACCGGCAACGGCTTCCGTGGCGCATCCGACGGCAACTACGATGCCTCGCCCCAAGCATCTGCCCTGCTAGAATTCGCTGGCCCAACATCTCCACGCCTCAACCCCGCTGAAACCTTCTCACAGCTTTACTATCCAGAGTACACCGATGAACTCGGCCACAGCGTCAATGGAGGCGCTGTTGAGGGCGAGCTCTCGCATGCTGAGCTTAAACGCCAGGTCGAGGATAGCGAAAGACAACGCCTAACTAACCGTTTTGTGCCCCCCACCGATCGTGATCACATACAGCCTTCGGGTGGCGCCAGTGACTTCCGCGACGATGCCACGGCTAAGCGTGGCTTTGGCGTGCGTGGACCGCTGCGGGACGCTCTATCAGACTTTGACGACGAGCACCGGGAATTACTGTCTCTCCCCGCCCCGCTGCTAGACTCCAAGATGAAGCCGCAACAACAGCCTCATATACAGCAAGCTTCTTCTCGCGCGACTCGCAGTCGCCAGCCGCTACCACTACCGCTACCTGCTGACGAAATCAGCCGTCTACGGTACAGCAACACCAACGGAAAGCCATTGACACCTGAGGGCTCTGATGACGGTGTGCCACCTGGTCCCGCTGAAGGCTATGACTGTCACTACGACAATTACGATTACAGTCATGACCGCGAATACGGCCAGTATGCCCGTAATGAGTATGATTTTAACTATGAGTGTAATGACAACACCTTAGGCTCAGAGGACTTTGCCGTCGAGGAGTCCGCACCACCAGACCGCTCGGCTATCCGTGACGGCCGGGAATCTACGGCCAATACGAACGCTGCTTCTATAGCCGCTGCTGTTGCTGCTGCTGTTGCTGCTAATACTACTACTACTTCTGCCATTGCTGCTGCTACTACTACTACTACTATTACTACTACTCCTACTACTACTACTACTCCTCCTACTACTACTATCAACAATAATAATAATACTACAAATTCCAGCGGAAGGGGCGAAGGAGGAAGAAAGCAGCAGCGAAGTGCAAACTCGAGCCCAATCAAGCGGACGGCTAGATCACAGACCCGTGTGCGGGATACAGACAAGGAAAGAGCTCCACGAGCGCCGCTGACTCCTCCAAAGGAACCGCTGGAAAAGGAGACCAAGAAAGACAAAAGTGCGCCGTCGCGGAGCAATTCGATCTCGCCCACGATAAGAGCAAAGAAGCCCGCACCTGTAGTTATCACGGAAACCCGCGAAGTTGAACAGCGGAAAAATGTGAAGCCGAAGTCCGAGACTTCTTCACCAACGGTTAAAACCACCGGTGGTCGCAGTGAAGATTCGGCCAAGCCGGCTTCTGTCCCTGCCTCTGCCTCAGCTTCCTCCTCTTCTTCTTCCCCAAGCTCATCTACCCCTGCGTCTCCGCGCAGTTCCTCTGCTTCAATGTATAAGCCAACTATCTCTTCGTCGTCGTCAGCGCGTCTATGTGAGACTGAAGCTAGAGAAAATGATCAAGAAGAATATGCCTCAGAATATGCGCCCCACGATGATGAATATGACGAGGAAATATCTGATGATGATGATGATGACGACCGTCTACGCCGTCGCGAGGCTGCTTCCCGCGCACGTTCTGCGAGCCGCAAGCCGCCGGGTGAGAAGAAGACTGTCCGTGTGGTATCACCAGCACGCAGCAAGAGTGCCGGCCCGAAGAAGCTCAAGGGCATTCTCAAGCCTCCATCCAAGTTCCCTGAGGTCAATGCCTCATCAGTACCGGTAGATGATGCGCGAGCGTTAGTGCGTATGGGATCTCCAGACGAGGAGACTTACCACACTCCGATGCCAGAAGATACAATCGCCACGGTCCTCAAGCGACGCGTTGTTAGCACTCAGGCCTTAGACCAGACGGACTATGATTACGATTTGTACAAAAAGGACGAAATTTACGTCTTTGCTGCGCTGAGTCACGCTGAGATTCAAAATCTAGCAGACCAAACATATGAGATTCGGATAGGTATGTCGTCCTTCCATATTTACAGCGGTCTACTTTTAGCAACATCTTACCTGTGCCTCTCTTCTATATCCCAATATCAACCAGCTAACCATTATCTTTTTTTTTTTTTTCTTTAAGCCCGCCACGATCGCCGTCGTCGCCGACATCAAGAAGGAGACGTACGTCGGTCCACCGGTCGTAGCTTTGCTCCGCGCCATGGTGATCGCGATAAGCGGCGTGAGGAAAGCCGCACACGCGATCCAATCGACCGAGAACACCGTCGTGAAAAGCGCCGCGATCGTGAACGGTACTAGATCCTAGTCATGGTCGAGTTGCCACGGTGAGGATGATATTCTTGATAGATGAAAGACTACTACTACTACTACTACTACTACTACTACTACTACTACTATCACTATTGGAGACCTTGTGTGGTGATATCAGAAAGAGACTAAAATATAGGCGACGAGCGGTAGATTTCAAAAAGTACAAAATAGGAGAACGATAGCGTGTGGCCAATGTGCCCCAAAAAAAAAGGACCCGAAAGATATTAAAAGATAGGACGGAACAGCCTACAATCTATGGCTTGATGATACATGAAAACTACGACATTTGACGATTTTGCTTAGCTTTTTTTTGTTTTTCTTGTATTTTGTTTTCAACAAGTTAGTTATGCACTTTCAAAAAAATATAGTTGCTTGTTTACCCAAGATTCTCTAGTAGTCAGTCACTAGTTTATACCAAGAATAATCAGGTTAGGCAATCTTTGATAATAGTTGTGCCTTCTTGATGTTCATAAATTCAACCTATTCCCTTTAGTGAGATAGATTATGAAGAGCAGAGATTCTTTAATTTTGTAAGAAGAACAGCTTTGTGATGGTACCTGACATGGTGACAAGTTTATATAGTCCAATGTTTTTAACTTCATGTTACACATCTGTCTTAAATAAATGTAGTGCTCCCTACGTATGTCATGATGGGGGGCTTCACTACCAGTAACCCTTAGTTAAAACCCTACATCTCATGATCCTAACATTTAGCTTCCATCAATTTGTTGAGTTCTATTTCTTTCTTGCCCATTCGATTTCTGATTACTTTGCAAACATTCGGATGTCCGAATATTAACTCGACAAGATTCCGTTCAATTTTCGTCCTAACCATTAACAATCAGTGATTGGTAATTTACAGTTATTAATCATAAGGGGGCTGAATTTTGAATTTTGATTCTTTAAAGTAAATTCATGTATATCCATAGTACTTTGTAAGGCACGGTGAAGCAAATTTTTTTTTTTCTTTTCTAAACAAATACAACAAAAGGTGAGGGAAAGAAAAAAAAAAGAAGGAAAAGTTATAATAGCGGTGGCCGTTTGGGCTAAGAATGTAACCAAATCCACTCGGGGCGGCAGGCCATCCTGCTGGCTATTGGGCCTATCTTAACATTATCGTGGTGCATATGTATACGTGTATGTATATCTATGTAATATAGATGCACCAATAATAACAGTTGGGAGATGCAACATCACACACAGTAGTTGTTACAGTAGTAGTCTAGATTGTGTTGGCGACAGTCAGTTTTTAGTTATGTTCTTGATGTTCGCCTTATAACCGGCGCCGGCTTCAAGTCAAGGCTCAGCACATAGCATGAAGTTATATTCCCCTGGTTCCGCGCAGTATTTTGTATTGTTCAAATAAATGAGGATATATTGTTTAGGTAAGAGTTACTACTGTTATCATCAACAGCTGTTTACAAGAAGAAAAAGAGAAACAACTACAAAAAGAGAAGGTATGTCAGAAAATGCGTCTTTCTTTATTTCCTTTTTTTTTCTGAGATATACATTATCGTAACTACTATTATGTAGCTGGGAGGAGCCCTGCGTTGGTAAGTCGGATGTGATTGTGATTAGCCAGCTGTTCATACATGAAAAAATATATATATATTTCATCTACGTGTAGAAAGGGAATACTGAGTAGTATTGACAGGAATATATTAGTTACTAATTAGAGGTAGATTTTTTTTTTTCCCCAGTCCGGTCGGTTCGAAATGATACTAATAGTTGAAATGTAAGCGCACACAACACAGCATGTCACTTTTAGACAGATGGCTACTGCTTTTTGACCTGCTTAAAATAAACCCTACCTACCGCTTTAGTCTATCCTACCCGTTAAAGCACGCGCCAACGGCTACTACTTAGTAGTGATTAAGCTCCCTCCTTCGCTCCAACAAAAAAAAAATCCTAATGTTAGATACTACTACTACTACTACTACTTCGCTCCAAAAGAAAGCACCACGACTCTGTTGCTGAACTGATCTTCTTCAGATATGAATTGCGTTTGTACTGCTTGAAAGATTCACAGATGAAACTGCCGACTTACTTATAGCTGCCAAAGTTGTACAGCCTCAGTCTAATCATGTCACACCTTTCAACATAGGATTCCACGTTTACAATACGTCAATACACCATGTATGTACATTGCAACCACTTGGAAAACTGGGTTCTTTGGGTGTGCAAAAATGCAGTGGCAGCGGTATCGGAAGAGGCACGGGACTCGAGGTATGACATGTTTTTTTTTTTTTTTTTGGCATCTATTTATTCTTTGATTTACGGGTTTACTTTCTGGCTTTTTGTATTGCTTCCTTATATCTAATTGTTCTTGTTCATGTAGACAACATCTAGACATGTCCTAAAGTTAACTTGTCGAATCTAAATATTCCAAAACGGACTGGCCCATCCGAGATGTCCACTTTCAAACGGTACTCTACTCAAATTCTTGAAAATCAACATGCAATGAATGGACCTCAATCACGTATTAGTAGTACGCCACTATATGCGTGTGGCCCAGATCCTTGAACTTGTCAACTAACAGGAGACACCGCTTGAAAGTCTATGGCTAGCACTATCGCTAAAGTGACTAATAAATGCTTTTATTTTCTTAGTTGCAGGTGTGTTGCCTTCTGATACCCTTGGAAGATGCCGATCGGTATATGGAGAACATGTGAAATGCTACTATAGCGTATTTGGTCATGCCTGTTGTGGATAATGTTTGTTGGGGTCATCTTGTTGACCACAGCTAGATTCATTAGAAGGAATGAAAGATGCGTACATGCTTTGCGTATCTCTCCGCGGCGTGTATGCAAGTTCAAAGTTGCATAACTTCTTGGTCTGGAGACTAACTAACTTGTGTTTTCTACGCCATATAATCGTCCAGCCCTATATTCTCCACATCTTCATCCTAGTTCGTCCTAGCTATATAGTTTACGTTGTCCGTCTTGTTCTGTCTCCGTTTAGAAGCGATATACCTATCTACCTACCTATCTACCTCTACGCACGCTGATATAAAAGAGTCCGAGCCTCACTTTTAGAGACAAGAAAATTCAGGAGATTAATGTCGGGGTTTCGCCTATGTTCATAAAGGCAAAACTATTGAAAGACTCTTCTATCTTGTACAACCTGCAAGCACCAGCTACTACTTCTGTAGCATAACATACATCAGCCGTTGAGAAACACTCGATCTCGAAGACTGGCGATGTAGCCGACGCTTATTGCTTTAGTTCGCTTGAAACGGAAAACATTCATTGCATCCAACATGCATATGAAATGCAGGCAAGCAATGTGCTATGCATGTGTACGTGATATCGCATTATGTCGTTTTCTGTCTCTGTTTTGTCCTTTTGTCTCTATATGTAGATATATATATATATATATATATATTGCGACTAACAATAAGCGAGTGGGAGGGAGCAGGAAAATGGACAGTCAGGCCTAGCTAGAACGGCTTGCTGTTATTCAGGCTAGCCAATAAACATATATGGTCAGGAAGGCTGTTGGATGTAGGATGGCTGTACTCCATTCACGGTCTCAATACACGGAAGAAAAAGGTTTTTTTTTTCCCCCTTCCAACGGATTGGCGCTGCAGGCAGATGGATCAGGAATAGCAGCAACACTAAGAGAGACAACCTTCTTAGCCAAGGATGAAAAACGAAAGCGAAAGAAAGAAAATAGGCTATGTGTGCACGAGCGATGCCCCATGTGATAGAGAGCTGTGTCTTAGCAGGCTCAGACTCTCATCTGTGCTGGAGAACGTCGCTGACTTAGCGAAGCTCTTGTCAGATCTTTTTCAAAACATGTGATCGTGTCGCCTGGCAAACTTGCAGCGAAAAGGAAAAGATAAAGGAAAAGAAAAAAAAAATGAGATAAAGAGGAATAAAATTAATGCAAATAAAAACAACTTGGATTAACGGACAATTTACAGTTTCGTAGGTTGTTTGGATGATTACTAACTAGTATTGACAAGGTACTTCCCGTCTTTGCCTCCGCCGGTTGAACTTTTGAAAATAAGAAGAATATCTCATTACCGGTTAGGGATTCTATGCGGCGAGAAAACAAAGATAGGATATAGATATGCTACTGTAAGTTTTTTTTTTTTTTTTTTTTAAATATTGTACATAAAACCAGCGGCAGGCGCGGCCAGAAATTATCGGTCGTTAGTCATCTGCAAACTGTCTCGGGTACTTTCCGTTTCTGTCTATCCTGCTGATCCAGAAAACTCCCGGGTTTAGACGGCGAAGACGTAATTGCCGCCTCAACCCAAATTGTACATATGTTGTACTATGTAGACGGCAAAACCTCGCAGAACCCCCTTTTCCGTGATGATTCATTCTCAGCCTTGCTCTGCTAGACACACTAATAGCACAAGAAAAACAACATCGCTGACCTATATCTCGGATGTCGAAGTTAGGCAACCTGTCCATTATCAATGAAGTATCAAGCCCCATTCCTTCCCACCCCAGGCTGCTGCCTTGTCCCGATCATAGTTGCCAGGCTGACCTGAGTCGATGCTGTCGTCGTTACCTCTGCAAGAGCTTTCTTTGTGCGTCAAAATCCTCTTTATGCACCTTTTGTCATCAAAGGGGGGGGTTTTTTGCTTTGCTTTGCGTTGTTGGAGGTTCTACCTCTCAATGTCGCTCTGCGGATGGGCCTCCATCAGTATATCTGCAAAGCAGGAGCATGGGCTGAGGGCGCTTGTAGGCTTGAAATTACGATTTGTCGATTTTTACTGGTGAGTCTGTCCAAATTTTACCACGCTTGCAATGCTTGCATAGTTGCATATCACTGCTATTATACTACCCTTTACGTCTAAATGCTGCTGCCCGGGTGCCGACTTGCATCATGATTCCACATCTTTTGTTTAGCGGTCTTCACTTGCTTGTTGATAACTGTATATTACCGCATACGTCTGTCTGTCTATATCCAATTGTTAGCTATTCGCTGTACAGCTAGCTGCTATTGCTATGGTGCACAGTTCACTAAACGCATCACTCAACGCAACCCCCCCATTTAACCATTTGACCTCTATCCTGGTCGTTGCACTGTCTAGGCCTCGCTTCAAAATCCCGGGCCAAAATCATATCTAGCTACTACATTCGTTTCTATATATCCTGGCTGTGAGCGCCGCCCATTGTTGCTCTATAAATCTAAGCTTGTTCCTTGGCCATTTCTTCTGTTTCCCCCCCCCCCCCCCCAAAAAAAAATAAAATTCTAAAACGAGCTGTCGTCCGTTTCTCTTCCATTCTCTCAATCCTTCAGTAAAGCAGGAATAGCGTTCTTGTTAGCCGCTTCCTTGTCCTCGAGTCACCTCCGCATCCTCCAAATAAGATCATCGATAAGAGTAGCAGCCAGCTTTGAGCTCCCTCATTTGACCACTTTCTTGCTCGCTACCTTGTTGCTAAAGCTGTAGTACTAGTCTGAGCCCAGACAAGATACGCTACTCTGTTCTTCTGAGCTTTGTTTTTCTTGCTGCGCCTGCGCTGTGACTTACTATTGGCCCACGGTTCCATATCCCTAGACTCTCCGAAACCAGTTCTCAAGAGCGTCAGATTTGGGACTGACTCGTTAGTCGTAGATATCCGTCCCCCCCCCCCTCCCCCAATTCCCTGGCAACAAAAACTGAAGTGACGCCTTCCTGGTCAAATAATCTTCTCTTCTCTTTATTCTACGGCTACATCTTTGAAGACTGATACTACTTCCAATTACTTGCTTTTGCCTGAGCTTACGCTCCGCCCGTTATTAGACTTGGACTGCCGTCTGCCCTGTCCTGGCTATCGTGATAGTTTATCATCCTTCTATTCAGCTTCTAGAAGTTCCAAAAAAAAAAGTCAAAACGCCTAACCTCAGCAGTCCCTTTATCGTCTTCCTCGCGTGTTATTTCAACCGTCACGCTACCTAAACGACCCACGATTACAAACACCGAATCCGAGACGGCACATATGCTCACCCGAAGCAAAAAGTCAATATCCGTAACTCCAGTTTGCTACTAGTAGTGGCTTAGCTTGTCAAAATTACTAGCTTCGTTTGGTTTAGCTTAGCTAGGCAACGTACCTGGTTTTATTTCTCAAACATCACCGCACGCTTATATAGGCTCATTCACATTCCAATTTCTTAATTTCCGACCGAATATTGGATTTACCGCCTTGATCTGATATCTTCGACGCTATATCGTTGTTTTTTTCATACCCATTGTCTGTTTCGAATCGGCTTTTGATCTTACCTATTTTCTGTTAGCCCTACCTATCGAGGCTACTTGCGAGACTTCTCGCCTCCCCTCCCCCCCCCCCTTCCCCCTGTCATCATGGATAGCATCGTTCAAGAAGTGCCTACGTGGCTCAACACACTCGATGCCATCGAGGCTAAGATTCTAGAAGGAAAAAATATCACCGCAAGTTCTAAGACCGGTCCAATCAACAAGATTTCCCAATGGCAGGTTGGTAAAAAGGTTGGCACTGGCTCATTTGGTGTCATTTACGATGGCCTCGACCCTGAAAATGGAACGCATGTTGCATTTAAATTTGTAAGTACTGTTTAGAAATAGCTGCTTTGCTACCGATTTGTAAACCATTGTATCACCCTGTCGCTAACCCCCATCATAGGAAAGCACTATATCTGACGCACCACAACTACGTGATGAATATCGGTCGTACAAGCTACTCGCTGGGTGCCGTAAGTTATCATGTCTTCACTTCATCTGACAAATAAAAAGCACACCCACTAAACTAATATGCAATCTTCTAGCCGGTGTTAGCAAGACCTATGCATTGAGCGAAAAATACCTACACCACTATCTCGTGTTGGATGCTCTTGGTCCTTCCCTAGAGATGCTCTTTTCCAAATGCAAGAGAAAGTTCTCCTTGAAGACTATTTGCATGTTGGGTATCCAAATGGTATGTTATAGATGCCATTCATCAGCATAAATTCTATGCATCGTACTAACGCGTCGTAGATTGAACGTGTTAGAGCCATTCATAGCCGCAAGCTTCTCTACCGTGATATCAAGCCCCAAAACTTTTTGATGGGCCGGCCTGGATCGGATGAAGAAGATCAAGTGTTCATCTGTGATCTTGGTATGTGTAAGGAGTTTATCGATCAAATTACTCAAAAACACATCAGCAACGGTGGCTCCCGAGCTCTGTCGGGTACACTGCAATTCCTCAGCAACAACGCTAGTAAGGCGTACCAACAGTCTCGCAGAGATGATCTCGAGTCCATCATGCTAGTACTGATCTATTTCTTGCACGATGGCCTTCCATGGGCCAACACCAACAAAGCAGACGAAATTAGTAAAATCAAGCAGCAGACGTCAATCGAGGAGTTATGTACAGGCGCGCCGGTGCAGTTCATTGAGTATATAAAGTACATCCGCGAAGTCGAGTTTGAAGTAGAGCCAGACTATGACTATCTTCAAAGCCTTCTCCACAAGGCGCTGGAGGACATGGGCACAACCAACGACTATAAATTCGATTGGGGAAAACTACCGCAAGTTGCCTCTTTACGTCCCATCTTTTATGACGACGCTGTGCAAAAACAACTTCACCAACTGCATAAGGATATTGCCGGCGCTCGTTATCAGGTAATGCGAGTACTTCGTGGAAGCACTACAAAACTGTCAACGCGGAACGTCAAATCGGCCCTAGTCAGTATCCAGTCGGGTCGGGCCCGCGCTCGCCGCCACAGCGCAGCACCGCCTGCTGATGAGCAACTAAGCAAGGCACAGAAATCGATTGTCTATCTAGCCGACAAGATTCTTCGAGACACTCAGTGGCAGGAGGAACTGAACTCATTGCGTGAGTCATTAGAAAAGGCCGGTACCATGGCCGCTGCTGCGTTAGCTGCGCCAGCAGTCGAGGTTGCCGCTGCAGAAAAAGCACGGGAGAGGTCAAGTAACTCCCCAGTAGATTCGCCTCCTGCGGCAGCAACGCCAAGCGAAGAGGAGCCATCTAGTCCCAAGACACGGATATGGAGACCACCACGGGTCACTACCCGTCCGAACAGTAAGGAGGGACGTCCGATAACCCCCGAAGATAAGGCGGCTCGTCGGATATCATCTGGAGGTCAGGCCCGTACTGCACAGAGTCCACCAAGATCTATCTCCTCATCTCATGTGCCACCAGCTCCCGATGTACCAATTGGCACAGGTGGCGTCGTACCAGAACCGACACAAAGTGCGCTGGTGCCGGCAATGTCGCTGTACCTACAAAAGCTAGCACGATCGTCTTTGGAAGTAGACGAAGAGCCAAGTGAGGAAGAGGACGACATTCCAGTGGTTGGCGAGTTCTATAATGCACGTGCAAAACGGTAAGTAGTCGATGCCGGAGAAATGAGACATGGTTTTAAAACCATACAGCATGTATACGGTTCCATGAATTTGTCTGATTAGTTAGTGGTTGGTGTTTGTGTCCCCTATATACATGTACATATATATGTCTAAATACTAAATACCAATTATCTATGTCCTTGAGTCCCAATTCCCAAAGCACATAAATGGCATTTTGATCTTGATATGTACTGTACTAAAAACATCCCAAGGGCCAGCCATTAGTCAACTTTTTTATCATGGTCACGTATGGAAGATAGGCGGTAAACAATCTTAAGACTGGAGATACTGCATCATTCCCAATTATAGCACAAGTTCACAAGTTGCACATTCATACGTTAGATGATGAGTTGTAGCAGCCATTACTACTACTACTACTACTACTTACTACTACTAACCAACGTCTAGGTAGTACGAGTCTAGAAATGGAACAAGGAACTCTAGGTTCAGGGGGAGGGAGGGCACTCGAAAACAATCAATACAATAAACTGCAAAAGGAAGGGGGAATGGGAGGGGGAGGGGGGGGGCCTAGTATCGTGTACGACCAAGACTAAAGAACTACATGAGACTAAAGAACTAATATCAAAACGGTCAAAACGATGTGTTCTTTTGATTATGATACCTTCCATGTCATATTAACCATTGTATCAGCTTCGTAGTTCTTACTCATTCATGTTTTATTACATCATCATATTCTTCAAGATGTACAAGCTTTCAGACTAGCACATCTCAACATCAGTCCACAGCTTGTAAAGCTGGCCTCAACAGATAGTCCTTGAAATCTCTTAGGCCCTAATCTAGATGAAATATGCATATATGGCAGTGTAGATTTGTCTGTCCATATGATCAGGTGAACTTTGTTTATATATATCATCAAGCTTGTTTCGTATATAATCGAGACAGCCGCAGCTTTGATATCATACGCACACTTTACATCCTCCAGTTTTCCTTTTCGATTTTCGGTATACCTCTCAAGATACTTGTCTGCGGCTATGCTTTTTTTTAAAAAAAAATGTGAAGTGACAGATGCTGCTCCAAGCTTAAGCCCAAGTCCTCATTTTTTTTCTTCCTTTTCTATTCCCGTCACTTACCCTGAAGGCAAACATGAAAAGGCCGCCTGATCTGACCATTTAGATGTCGGGGCGAGGCCAATCGCTCGTTCCAGGTTCACGGGCCTTGGTCTGGCTTGATCTCGTTCTCTAACCACCCAAGCAATCCTTCTTTTGTCTTCGCCTTGCTCTTTACGTCTTATGTGCAGCAGAACAGATACTGTGAGTAGGGGTTGCCTTGTCTAACTTATCTATATATTTCATATCCCTGGGAAGCTCAATCCAGTCTGTTGGGTTACTGCTTAATGAAGATGAGTTAGGAATGGAGTACACTGGCCTTTTCTTACATCAAATATACTACAATACACGGTCTGTTCGTTGTTCCAAATCACATAGTGAGCAAAATCTCAGTCTCAAGCAAGAGAGGAGAGACGAGCGAAAGCAGAAAGGAGAGTTACTGCAAATGTCCAGTACAAATCTATACACAACAAGTGTTTTGTTTGTGGCGGTATGCCAAACTAACTTGTTACATACCGTCTCGCTCGCTGACTTGTGTCTTGCCTCGTATTCATTTGGTGTATATCAGCATAGCTAGCTACAACTCTCAAGTCCACATAGACTTTGGTTTTCCCTACAATTCTCTAAACTGGAGGGCTTTACAGTACAATGTCATTATCCTGAGACTAGGACATATATATAAAAAGAAACGCCTCTCCGATTATAGAGACCGTATATCAAACCGGCTGTTCTAGTGAAACATCCTACAACAACTGACCGACTCGTTGATTCTTTTATTGCGTTCTTAATATAATTCTTGGATATAACGTCAATGGAGTGGTGATAACCATGTTACAGGTTCTCAGCAATTGCCTCTATTAACTTGAAATATATTGTTTGTCGTTGTTATCTGAACAATTGCAGTGGAAGGAATAACTTGTTTCACATTGTCCTTGAAGCATCTCTCCATTCCATTGTATCTAAATCTAACCATTAAACATATGAGCAAGGAATAGGAGACAACGAGAAAAATCAAACGAAGACAGCAACGAACGAGTAGTGAAGAAGTAGAGACGGTTGGAGTGCAAGGACAGAGGGTTGTTTACGCAGTACCTATTCCTTAACTTTTGCTAGCTGTCCGGTCTATTTCTTATGATTGAAACGGCCGAGTTCCAAGACACCCACAAGATTTTCATTGACAGCCCTCAGCAGGTAAGTAACAGCGGCATTTTGCCAATGTTGTTAGCGGTGGCTACTGTTGTTACGTACTGCTACCAACTGTCTATCGATATAGGTATAATATAGCTGCCGCAACGAACCTGCGAAATACAGATTTTCTATGGATACACACAGACACACACAATCATGACCTCACGCCCCTCCTCTCCCCCTCCTCCTCTCTTCCCCTGTCTAGCCTATCCTAGTTCCTGTCTTGCCTTATTTTTGTCTACCCCCTTCATAGTAGAAGATGCCAGATGAAAAGAAAAAGAAAAAAAAACTAAACCAGGGCTCTTTCCAGGGGGTTGAGCAGCAGGAAGAGGACAAAGGCAAGGCAACAGATCAACATAAAGGGTGGACGGTCAGCAAAGTGAAAGGGTGTTAAGAGCACGTAGTATTTCAGCTCAGGAAGGAAACAATAATATCAGTAAGAAAACAAAATAATAATGAATATACAAGGAGAGAGATAGAGTCCGGTTTTCCGCCCGACTTGGCCGGATTTCCAGCCCATTCGTTCCAACTCCATTGAATTTCGCTCACAATGGGGTCAATGGCAGTTAGTTAGGCAGGAGTCCGTGTTCCCGATAGTCTCCTAATAGTGCCTATTCTATCCAAGAAAAAAAAATATACAATGCCACCAAAAGATACAGTGGTATGCATGTGTGTCTTCTTATCAGGATACTATGTGATATTGTAGCTTTCTGCTAGTCTAATACCAATAGGCACGCTGCTTACGGCGCTACTTTATGCAAGTTTGCTGACACGATGCGACGCCTTGTTCTCGTCCTTCGTCGTGTTTCTTCTTTCGGTCTGGGCCGGTCTTTTGAAGAGACAGAATAAAGCCAATAATCACACGATAGGGGAAGAGGACCAAGTACGGACACGACCCGACTTTTGGCTCTTTGACACTAATCACTCGTACTCCTCATTTATCCGAAAAGTAACCGGTCCAAATTAGCAACAACCTTTTCTCCCCTCGGAGAAGAACCAACATCGAAAGTGCGAGATTCTCCTCAGCTTAAGGATAAAACGAGGTGGGTGTGTGCGTGACGCCTCACCTTACAAATCAAAAAAAAAAAAAAAAAAAAAAAGAGAGATATATTATTATTATCATTATCATTATTATAATATCATATTATATAGCTGACTAAGTTTTTACAAAAACAGTGGATATCCAAACAGGAGATTACCTACACAGCAATCACAGCCACTACAGACCAACCATCACATAATGTACAATAGCAATATCAAAGCAAACTACTAGTAAAGTATCTCCAGAGATTAAAGTTCCATATGTCGCAAGGAAATAAAATATAATAAAAATCTTAAATTACAAAAGAAAGTCAATTAGTAGTACTATTTATCATGTTTCAAGTGAGAGTAATAAAAAAAAATAAAGAGGAATAAATTGATATTACTTTGAGATAAAATGAAGAGGCTGGGTGCTGCCCCAATCAATCATCGCTAGTAGTATTTATGCCAACAGATGTAATAATGAATAACAAAGAAAAGCCCAATATTTACACGTAACTTAGCACAGGCTAACAAATAATGAACACTAAAGGCCCCCTTCAAAAAAGGGCAACGATCGTGTCAGTCATGACCCTCACTTTCTTCGGGGCCAGAGCCAGTTCGTGGAAACTTTTACTCCCCTCCCCCCATGAACGGTCATATCCGTCATGCTACTAGTATATTGCTTTATTAACCAGAATGTATTTTACATGGCGCAAATGTTTTCATGTTCGATAGTCGTATTGATTCAAATGATCATCAACCTGATAGCAAGTACTACTAGTATCCCCTTATTTTTATGTATCATGCACAAATGTGAGTACTACAGGTTGACTATTCACCAAGTCACAGTTGATGAGAAGAGGCGATCTCTTACTCTGCTCACACCACGACTAGACAAGAGTAAGTAAGATTCCTCAGTCCGTCTATTTCGCCTCGCTCCATCACAAACAAGCGTACCATCTTTGGTTTCTCTCTGCTCTTCCTTTTCCTAACCTTGTCCACATCCCCTTAGATATCAGTTCAGGTTTCTCGCTGTATGAGTTATACCAGCAAAAGTGGTCACTCCCGCCTTATCCCTCTA
This sequence comes from Endoconidiophora laricicola, assembly GCA_001640655.1. NCBI lineage: Eukaryota > Fungi > Ascomycota > Sordariomycetes > Microascales > Ceratocystidaceae > Endoconidiophora > Endoconidiophora laricicola. The sequence continues at coordinate 857 of LXGT01000109.1, read as the reverse complement.
GAATGCCTGTTAGAGATCTTCACCTTGAAAGCAACAAAAAGAAGATTATGAGGGCCAACATGTGCGCTGCCTCTCAGGATAGAAAGAAGTCAAGTCTTATCTCACCAAATCAAGTAGATCCTCATGTTTCGATGTCGCTTTTGGACATTGTTGGCCTCTACTAGGCGGAATATTATTGACTACCTTCCGTGTCCAGGTTCTTCAATCGTGTCCTCGCAGCTTGTCGTTTAATTCCCTTTATATTCCTCTCATATATTCCTCGAGTGACATCAAGTACACATAGATGACTTCAAACCTGTGTTATCCTAACAAATCAACAGTTCGTTAGTGTTCAAGGGGACTGTCAATGGATCTACCAACTTACTACAGACACTTGCTAGTACTATGTATTAGCAGAAGTCACAAAGTATCTCTTCTTTCTAGCATGGGTATCCCTTGTATTCATATAATGCCGAGCATCTGTAATGTTTTTATGTGTAGATGAGGGTGTGGAAACACCATCATAAGAAGCCAAGAACAAGCACCCTTGGCCATGATCGTAGTCTACCATATATACCAAGAGCTACTTTGCTCTACGGCTACTAGAAAACAAGAAAGGAAACCAGCTACTGATCCAAGGCCTCGTCGTTGAACAGGTCGGCGGGGCTTTCCTTTTCTGTCGAGTGCCGTGACTTTTGTTTTTTTTTTAGCTTTAGCACGGCCACAGTTGTAGTTGTAATTATCTGCCATGAAGTTAGCTTTTCTTTACTATTAACCCTTGACGCTCAGTATCCAACCGGCTGGGTTGACCTTTCGCCTCGCCCGTTTCGCTAAGAGGGGTACGATCCCACCCTGTGTTCTTTTTTTTTGGGGGGGGG